>JAOVVI020005378.1:0-16574 GCA_028571085.2 Nepenthes alata
TATTTAATAAGGCTGCCAAGTTTCTTTTTCCTGTGTCAGAATCGTATAGAGGACCCAAACTGTCAAAATGTTACTGTATCATGTAACCTTTGTATCACCTGAATTGCAAGCATACTCACAAATATAAAATGTAGGAACAAATGTTATGTCTTTGTATAGGGAAAGGCCCCCGTATCTGAACCATCACATTTCTTCTCGTCACATTTGAATATTATGTATGTAGCTGGAACATTGCTATCTTTCCCCGGATTTTGTCCCGGTGAACTCGAAAATTGTCAATTTTTGGTATGATACGGGAATGCAAGATTATTGATCTTTGGTATGATACCGGAATGCAATAGGTGAATATGCGTGCCTATCTGTGTAGTCCTTGTTTTTCCGGTACATCAGCTCGAGCAGTGCAGGCACTTTTCGCTGTGTTTGACAGGTGAATGGAAAGTGAAAAGGAGGTTAACCGGTGCGATTCTAATTGACTGCTTCCCTTCTTTGAAAGCTTCTTAGTGACCTTCCTGTAAGTAAGACTGAAAATTTACCACAACGCCGTTACCAAAAAGTGGACACTTAAAATCTATGTTGGAGCTTCTAGCTGCCTGAGAACGCCATTCCATTTGTAGTTATTAACTCAATGATCAAACTTTTCCATACAGCTATTAACATAGTAAAAGCTGTCAAAAGTCTTCTTATTTTAGACTTTTTTTTTTTTAAAATTTTTGACCGTAAGGATTTTATTAAGACAATTTGAATAATTATGATTCTAAGAATATATTAAAATATATTGAACTAATTTTATTATCTAAGATCGTTGAAGTTGTTAGAGTGAAATTTTAAACATTAAAAATATGAGAAAAGGATGAAAAAAGGAGAGGAAGAATAGTAGCAGGACCGCAAGAATACCTTAGCTGAGTGAGTGAGAGAATGGTAATTATGGAAGCAAAAGTTGGTGTTGAGTAACTCAAATTTTGGACATTCTCTCTAACATTGCTGTGCTACTGCTCCTTTAGGAGTTAGCTTGGAGGCATGTCAGCCATGGGACCCCACAGCCTCCCCAACACTGCTCCAGCCCAGCGATTCATCATCCAAAGGTTGAGATTTTATATTTTTCTGAAAAATTAAATATATATATATATATATATATATATATATATGTGGTAATAGTTTAAATTATATTTTTTCCATGATACGAGAATTCAATATTTTTTTAAAAAATTATTTTATATTATTTTTAATAAAAGTAAAATAGGGCCGTTGAATCATGATTAATCCGATCCAGAAAGATTAGTTTCTGTTCGCTAATCCTTCTCCCCACGAAGCCCGCTTGCAGCAGCTGCCCCAACAATGAATGAGAGAGCAAGAGAAGTAAACAGGCTATGCATAAATGAAGTGATTTTACAGATGTTATTCCGTACAAGCCGGAAAAAAAATAATATGAATTTTGGTAAAATAATACGAAAATTGATTAACAATCCCTCATATACAATCAACTGCGTAACGTGTGATCGTGTTTGTAGATGCTTCAGTATCTGATATTCTCAGTTACAACACGGAAATCTCGAGCAAAGAAATTGTTCAAACTGGAACTCGGGTTAACATGCCCTTTCCATCAAAGAGAAGAAAATCTTGGGCCATATTATCGAGTATACTATGAAATCAGGTGAAACATATAATGTGTTGGGGTTCGACACCCGAATTCACGTACAATTCGTTGCAGTAAAAAATCTAAACCCCCCATCGACCGTCAATTACTAATTTTATAGGCATAAGGAACAAAAAATGTACAACGTTTTTAACATGAAAAATTTTTCTCAATTAAGGAAAAAATTAAAGGATAAATTATGAATAAATTTTACTAAATTGGTTACAAAAACCCCCTAAGACAGAATACCCGCAAACCACTCGAGACAGAACAATGAAAACAATCTTCATAATAAGGAAACTCTTCTTTGTTGGTATCATACCCTTTCTGATACCACTTGTTGGGGTTCAAACAACTCGGATTGACACGATCCGGTGTAGCGAAAATTTGAATCCCCGGTCATCGTCAGCCACCGTTAATGCGAGCAAAGGAATAAAAGAGATGCACAATATTTTTAACGTAGATACATTTTCTCAACTAAGGAAAAAAAATTACGGGACAAACTCTAAAAATATTTTACTATATAAAATGTGGTTACAAAAATCTTGAGACAAAATACAACAACCAACTTTGGCTATACAAGTCCCGTGAAGAATAGACAATAAGAAAAACCTCAACGAGAGTAAGGAAAATTCTCATTCCCTCTTATCTCATTGTTTTTCTTCTCTCCTTCATCTCACTGTATTGCTCTCTACTCATAGACATTTTACAAGTGTGGTGAAACGGCGATAACCACCATTTTACCCCCTCACACATGCGGAATAGTGCACAGCATCCCTGGTGATGCTCACCCACCAGCACTTGGTGATTTCTCACAACACTGGCATTTTATGGTACTTTCTCTGAAACTCCTGGTGTACTTTTATAATGATCGGCTCTAAATCTTCATATGCTGACCTGGCAGGATGATTTGTCAAGTAGTCCCTGCCATTTCTGTACCATCATGAGTTTTCGAGATTCATGTAAACGCACGCCTTGCAAGACAGCGCATACTCTATACTCTACAGAAGGCGTGCCCTGCAACTCTGCCACCGCAGTAAAAGCTTTGCAAACTCTGCTATACAGAACCAGTCGGTCAATCACCGTATTGACCGAAATTTTTACTTGGCCGGTCAACCTTTCATTAATCGACATTCCATGCAGACCAAAACAAATCGGGATTTCCATACTAGAAATCCATTCATGCCAAACCGGCATTCCTACCACATGCGCCAAATCGTGCAAAAGCATACCTGTATCTCCTCTCAAAGGCAGCTGATTTTTCATCTTGGGCAGAATGTCCAAACTAGCCAAATGGCCATTTCGCCATTTTGCCAATTTCGCAACTTGTGTTGCAAACTAGTCAAAATGGCATACTGGGAACCGCCTAAAATGGGCATTTCTGGCAAAATGGCCAACATTCCATTTTGCCCAATCTTGGCAAATCCTTCTAATCTAGCAAACAAGGCATTTTGCCTTCTTCAGTTCGTGGAGTTCACTATATCTGCGGAGTGTCTTCTTGACCGGTCAACCCGTTGATCAACCATTTTACCAACCGTAAAACCTGCGCGTCTTAGCCAGCCGCGCACCTCCATCCGGTCAACCTTCGTTGACCGATCTTTTCCTTCTTGGCAGGTCAACTCTTTAACCGGCGATTTCTTGTACAGGTCCTCAGGTCATATCTCCACGAAATCCTCGGCCCATTGCTGTAGTCAGTCCTTGGGCCTTTTACTGCATAAAGTCCTCGGCTCTTTTGGTGCAGCACTCAGCATAAATCCTATGTGATCTCGGATGACGTCTCCATTTGTTGTGTCACCCACAAGGGAATGACCAGTCCCAACATCTTTCTTTCCTATCCCTCTGTTTTTCTTCTCTCATTCCTCTCACTGGTGGTGCTCTTTACTCACTCTGGCTTTACAATTGTGGCGGGAGACGGTTGATGGAGGGTTCGGATTTTTTTGTTACATCGGGTCATTGTAGTCATTTATTTAATACTAGTATTGCCTCATTTTTTTTTTTCACGCAGACAAGAACGGAAAATACCCTTCATTGACATCGAGTCAAATTTTTTACCTAGATATGGTCAGAAGCTGAGACAAATATAAACAATGATTAACTTTTATTATTATATTATAGATTTTTGTACATATTAGAAAGTAACAGAATTGTCAGATTTATATAAAAACAAATTAACAAATAGATAGTGTGTTGTTATAAAAATATTTTTTAATTATCTTTAATAATATAATATTTTATTTATTTATACACATTAATAACTTTATATAAAAGTACATAATTAGGCGGATGATGTGTTTTAAAGATATTTTAAAAATAATTAAATTATATCTTTTAAAAAATAGGGTGTCTTTCTAGCCTTGCCTAATTATTAATCATGGATGTGGGGCTGGGCGTGGGGTCCCCGGTGGTGTCCTGGCCATACCATGTGCGCAGCTGCTTCCAAATGGAAAAGCTGTTTACCTGCACGTTCCTTTTAGTCTGTCCGAACGTACACCCTCCAGCGTGGCAATAAGCTTTCCCACGAGTTCGGAATTAAATGTAACGTATTTAACGTACTGTGCTATTTTACTACGCTATCAAATTACCTTCAAACGGTATAACTATTAAATATTCAATGACCAATTAATATAACACCTACTCTAAAATTGCTATTTATTTTTAAAATAAATTATAGTATTATTTAAAAACATAATCCCATTTTTTTAAAATAAAAAAATTTCAATTTCACAAGGACAGCACCTCACTCCGACAAACGTCAGTCGTCGTCCGCATTATCTCGACTGTTCTCTGTCGTCCTTTGCCTTTGTTTCTTTCTCCGTCCCCAATACCTCTTCGGTTTAGTGTGATTTTGAGATGCAAATTTATAATCAATCAAATATGTTAATATTATATTTCAATTCTGGTTTTATTAATTTTTTTTTAAAAAATTACAATACGCCTTTGTAGCTCTCATTAAAAAAATAAAGATAAAAACAATATAAAATAAATTCGTTCGGAATTTTTTGAGAAACTAATTTGAATATTCTTTTAATTTTTTATTAAAATATTTAAATCTTATAATATTGTACACTATATTCTACTTATAAGTTTTCTAATTATATTCAAATATAAAAAATAATATTTATATTAAAATTATTATCACCGGAGTGGAGAGAGAACTTGAAATAAAGAAAAAGTAAAATAAAATAGCACCTATTTTTTTTTTTTTTAAATAATTGTTACATCCGGGAGTTCCGGCCACCCGTTTTGGCGGGATATGAGCGGCTTGGGGCGCTCGATGGACGGAAGGATACGGGCAACACAAAATAAGTAGAGCACGATCAGTATGATAGAAGTACGAGGATAATGAGAGAACGTGTAGATTTACGTGAAAAATCCCGTTAAACAAAGAGGGGTAAAAAAACCATGGGAACGGACAGGAGGTCCGAGATGTTTCGCTAATTCGTTAAAAGAGTACAATGAGAACCTGCGGGATGATTGTCTTTCACAGGGAATTACAGCGTGAGAAGTCGGGCTTCCTCCTTTCTCCTTTCACTCTTTCTCTTTTCTCTCGGGAGTTATCTGCCCAAGCGTGCTCAGATGGAAATTCTTCCGAATCCCCCTTCAGTAGCCTCAAAGGGGTTATTTATAAGGAATGGGATACCATTAGAGGGGTGACACGTGGCACTGGCGCGTCAGGCCTGCCTGCCACCACTACTGTTGGTGCGGCTGTGACAGGAACACCTGTCACACCCTGCAGATACATCGTGCAGGGGCGCATGCCCTGTAGGTACGGCGTGTCAGAGGCCGTTGAGTACCCGTGGAGATGCGTGCTGTGTAAGTCATCCAAGCTGACATCCTTGGTTATTTTGGCTTTTCTGGCTGTCCTCGTCCCCACATGGCTTTTCTGGCTGTCAGAGGCCGCCAATGCCATTCTTGGTTGCTTGGTTTTGGTTCTGCGGGCGCTCGGAACAAACTTAAACATTTGGGCCTAATTGGGCTTGTGGGCCTCTTGGACCAGTTTACCCATGTGATCTTCTGGGCCTGCAATTGTTGCTTCGGGCCTTAGATTCCGAGACACATCATGAGCCCCCCATGTCAATCGGTCTGAGGACTCGGCCGTTTGACATGCCTTGTGAACATCCTCCTATCATGATAGTTCGCGGCCTTCATCTTTTGCTGACACGAGGCACATCAGAGGTCTTTTTATAAATTCGAGACCTGTCTTTCATCGCCGTTTCATTTCCCTGCGGAGTATTAAATGCGATATCCGATTGACATTACGTTGCTTCGGGAATCCCCAAAGCCTACGCCTGCCTACTGCGCATGGGGCAGTGACGCGTGGCATGGTCATAATGGGGGCGTCTTTTCTCCGTTTGAAATTTCCTTCAAATTCTTTGCCACGCCTTCATTCTTTCCCTCATTTCCTTCTTCGTTTCCTTGGCGTTCTCTGAAATTCTTTTCGCTGTTGCGTTTTTGCTTCTCGCTGCCATGGCTCCCGGCATTAGAGACATAGCCTCTTCCCTTTCCCCTCAAGACCTTGAGCAAATCAGGGCAAAATACGGCATTTCGGAGTCCGATTCGATGGTGGTTCCAGGAGCCGCAGAGAGGGCGTGAAGTCCTCCAGGCAGTTTTATTGCTGTCTACGAGGTTCACCTTAAAGGTGGACTTCATTTTCCTGTTCCCTCAGAGCTTTGCTGTCTGATGAAGGAGCTAGCCGTCCCATTCGCAAGGCTTCAGCCCAACGCTATCAGGTACTTGGTCTCCCTCAGTGTATTCACGCGCTGTCACAGTAAAGTCCTTGAGCCGGTCATGGTGAAGGTCATATTTCGCTTTACTCATAATCTCGACTGGATCACCATGACCCCTCGCCCGGAGTTTGCGGAGATGAGCGGAGGGAATCCGGATTCCACGAAAAGGTGGAAGGACAGGTTCTTTTTTCTGAGAGTCGTTGAGGATTGCAAACTCTCGCCCGTGTGGGGAAACGTGGCGAGTGAATACGGCTCTGATGCTACTGATGAGGAGAGGGAAGTCGCCAATGAGGTTACGGACTTGGTAATGGCGAACCTTGACAGCTTCAATGTGGGGAAAAAGAATATTTGGTTGTCTCCTGAAAAATTGACCGAGGCCAAGTGGGTGACGTTGTCTGGGGATTCTGCCACTGCGACTCCAAAGAAGAAGAAGAAGAAGAAGAAGTTGAGAAAAAGGGAGAGTCCCCTCGTCATTCAGGAGCCGTCCGAGAGGCCTCAGAAGAGTCCGCGGACTGAGGCCCTAGAGGGTCCACTGAGCATTGTTGGTGAGTCCTCGTTGGGAGACGATGACTCCGTTATTGCCCCCATGGTTAGAAGGCCATGAGGTTGGTTTCTGGTCCTCCTGCGGAGTCTGGGGTCACCGCTCCTTCTTCCTCTGGTACCGCGGCCCATCATGAGGTCTCGGCCATCTCTACGGGTCCCTCGTCTGACGACCCTATTGCTTTTGATGCCTCGGAGGTGGCAACTTTTGATGCTATCGTGGAGCCTTGCGAAATGGAGGCAACCGTCGCTACTACTGCTGAGAATTTTTTTGACATTCTTAGCGGCGATGAAGCTGAGGTTGCGGTCTTAGAGATCCCGTCTGCCGCTGGGGCCTCGGATGTGGCGGAGCCCCCCATTCCAGAAGGTTTTCCATCCCAGGCTGCTTTTGATGTTTCTGCGGTGTCCGTGGAGCACCCACTCGTGCCCGAGGCCTCAGGGGAGCGTGACCCAACTCAAGATCCTGTGGTTTCTAAGGTACTTTACCATCTTCCCATTCACCTTGTTTCCTGTTGCCTGTATCTAGGTGACCCTGGTTCCCTGGTTCCTCTTGCAGCTCCAGGATCTGATTGGTGGCCTTAGCCAGCTGGTGAGCGCAGTCGCTCAGTCTTCGAGGGCCGTTCAGGAGGAGAACTAGCGGCTGCATGCGGCGCTTGTGAAGAGCGCTTCATCTGAGGAGACCCTGAGACTCTTACAAGTCCAATACAGATTTCTCCTAGAATGAAACCTTCAGTTGGAGGAGGTGCTAAGGGCCTCGGTGAAGGCTACGGACATAGCCCCCTGCTGGAGACCAAGTTCTGGGATGGCATTTGTTTATGCCGCCGGCTGATGCAGCTCCTGTACCCATGGTTTCCCATTGCTGTGCTGGATCCACGCAATGCGAGTCCGCACGCCCCGAGGATGTGTACGGTCTTCGGAGCAAGCCATTCCCTGGGCCCTCGGGTCTAAACTCCTCAGTGGGTCCTCGCTCCTCAGACCAGCCGGGAACTTCGAGTCACAGAGAGGACTATTCGTCTTTAGAAGAGCAATCCGGAGCCGTTCCACCACAGGGTCCTGACGAGGACTACCTTTCGTTTTTCCTTTCCCACTGTTGCATTGCATATATGAATAAAAAGGAAACCCTTGAGTTTATTACGGGTGTCTTGTTCTTTACTCTCGATTGTTGGAGTATGCTTCGAATGATCCTCTTTTGTTTTTTTACTCGGATGAATTCGGGTTTTCTATGTACGACCTCTTGGGCCGCTCGGACGAATCCGAGTTTTGAGTACGACCTCTTGGGCCACTCGGACGAATCCGAGTTTTGAGTACGACCTCTTGGGCTGCTCGGACAAATCCGAGTTTTGTTTGTTAGGAATGACCCGCCTGTCACTGGTAGTATCTCCTAAGGTGAGTGGCGTTCCAAGTCCGGGGTATCAGCTTGCTCTCTTGGGTGCGCAACTTGTAAGCCCCTCCTAATAGGATGGCGAGACCAAAAATGGTCCTTCCCAAACGAGAGTTTGTTTCTGCCGGCATTTTTTCCCGTGGCTTCCACGCTTCTCAGTACAAGATCCCCAACCTCGAATTGTCGTGCCTTAACTTTCTTGTTGTAATAGTGGGCCACCCGTTGGTTGTAGGCCGCTATCCTAAGTCTTGCCTGATCGCGAACCTCCTCAAGCACGTCGAGGCTCTCTCGGAGTCTCTGGCTATTATCCGTTGTGTTGAAGCATCCAACTCGAGGGCTGGTGAGGCCTACTTCTATTAGGATGACAGCTTCGACCCCGTAGCAAAGACTGAAAGGGGTCTCTCTTGTGGGCTCTCTGGGCGTTGTCATATATGACCAGAGGACCGAGGGCAGCTCATGTAACCATGAGCCCTCGGAAGATTCTAGCTTGGAATTCAGTCCATGCAGGATCGTGTGGTTCATCACTTCCACCTGCACGTTGGTTTTCCTGGTACGCTACTGATGTATGCACCAGGTTGATCCTCAAGCTTGCACAATAAATAGTGAATCATTTTCTGGTGAACTGCGTCCCGTTGTTAGTCACGATACACTATGGTATTCCAAACCTGCATACGATATTCTGCCGGAGGAACTCCGTCGCATTTTGCCCGTTATCCTAGCTAACGACACCGCTTCTACCCATTTGGTGAAGTAGTCTATTCCAACAATCAGGAACTTCCTCTATCTGGGAGCGAGGAAAAGTGGTCCTAGGGTGTCGAGCCCCCATTGGGTGAACGACCACGAGGATTGTAGTGCCCGGAGATCCGTGTGGGGGCGATGACTCATGTTGCTGTGAAGTTGGCAGTTTTTGCATTTACGTACAAAATCCATGGCGTCATATTTTATCGTTGGCCAATAATATCCTTGCCTCATAAGCTTAAAAGCTAGGTTCTTTCCCCAAATATGGGATCCACATACTCTGAGATGCACCTCCTGGAGGGCATACTCGGCCTCCTCTGGGGTGAGACACCTTAGGTAAGGGGCTGAGAAGGCTGGCCGTCCACGATCGTGTACCAACCCGCCGTCTTCTTTACCTTATTGGCTTCATTCGTATCCTCGGGCAGCGAGCCCTCGGATAAGTACTCAGATAAGGAGTCATCTAGGTGCTCCCGTTAACGACTTGCATTATCTCCTACTCAGGGTCTTCAACGCTGGACCTGCTCAGGACTTTGCGCATCCCCCTAGCGTACTGTTCAAGATCTCCAGAGGCTGCGGCCCGTGCAAGCGTGTCAGCCTTGGCGTTTTCCTCCCACGGGATGTGGACGAACTCGGCTGTCTTGAAGTCTATGACCATGCCCTTAACCTTGGAAAGGTATTTGGATAGCTGTGCATTGTTGACGTCGAAGCTTCCGCGAACCTCGTTGACGACCAATTCAGAGTCGCTGTAGATGATCAATTCCATGGACGAGCATTCTTTAGCCAGTCAAAGTCTGGCCAGCAAGGCCTCGTACTCTGCGACGTTGTTCGTAGCCAAGAACCCTAGTGTCAGCGAGTACTTTATCTCCAACCCCTTGGGTGTGCGTAAGATGACTCCTGCTTTGCAGCCATCCTTCATAGTGGAGCAGTCCACGTGCAAGGTCCAAGTGGTTGCCCTGTTGGACCCATCTGTTGCAGCTTGGTCCTTGTCGCACTTGGGTGGCACCGTGGTCTCGACGAGGAAGTCTGCGAGCGCTTGTCCCTTTAAGGCTGGTCTCGGACGGAACTCTATATCAAATTTTTCTAATTCAATGGCCCACTTGATCAGTCGTCCAGAGATTTCAGGCTTCTGTAAGATGGCCCTCAATGGCTGGTCGGTGAGGACCACTACCCTGTGCGCCTGAAAATACGGCCTGAGCCTTCTCGCAGAGTACACCAATGCTAAGGCCGCCCTCACCGTGATAGGATACTTGATCTCGGCGTCCGCGAGAGTCTTGCTCACATAATATACAGGCTGCTGCCTACCGTGCTGCTCTCGCACTAGCGCCGAGCTCAATGCCGTGTCGGATACGGAGAGATACAGGTATAGCTCCATGCCTTGCTGGGGGGAAGCTAGAAGGGGCGGACTCGAGAGGTAGCCCTTGAGTCCTCGGAATGCGTCCTCGCAGTCGTCACTTCACTGGAAGTCCCGAGACTTTGTCCCTCTTAGGGCTTTGAAGAACAGCAGGTGCTTCTCGGCCGACTTTGCCAGGAAAAGGGAGAGAGTGGGCGCTCGCCCAGTGAGCTATTGAACTTCCTTTATCGTCCGTGGGGATCGCATGTCTAGGATTGCTTGGATCTTCTCTGGGTTCGCCTCGATTCCCCAATGCGACGCGATGTAACCCAAGAATTTTCTTGAGGCGACATCGAAAATACACTTTCTTGGGTTTAGCTTCATTCCATGAGATCTAAGCACGTGGAAGGTCTCGGCCAAATCCTTTACGTGATCGCTGCTTGATCTGCTCTTGACGAGCATGTCGTCAACGTACACTTCCACGTTCCTGCCTATCTGGTCCTTGAACATCTTGTTCACAAGTTGCTGATAGGTTGCTCCCGCTTTCTTGAGGCCAAAGGGCATCATCTTGTAGTAGTATGTCCCTTTGTTAGTCATGAACGATATGTGCTCATCGTCATCGGAACTCATTCGGATCTGATTGTAGCCTGAGTACCCGTCCATGAAGCTCAAGAGTTCGTGGCGGACGTTGAATCCATAAGTTGGTCGATTCTGGGCAGTGGGAAGCTGTCTTTGGGGCATGCCTTGTTGAGGTCGGTGAAGTCTACGCACATCCTCTACTTTCCATTACTCTTCTTTACCATGACGACATTGGCCAGCGAGTCCGGGTACTACACCTCTCGGACGAATCTGGCGTCCAGGAGTTTCTTGACCTCCTTACGGACGGCTACTAACTTCTCGGCGGAGTAGTTCCTGCGCTTCTGTCTGACCTGTTTGTGCCGGGGGTCGATGCCTAGCTTGTGGACAATGATCTCAGGAGAGATCCCGGGCATGTCGCTGAGGGACAACGCGAACACGTCTGAGTTTTCTCGTAGGAAACTGGTGAGCTGGTCCCTAATAGTCTCTAGGAGCGAACTCCCTATTTGGACATACTTTTCCTAATCCGTAGGATCTAGGTGAACTTGGACGATAGGCTCTCCCGGTTGGGCGCGTTGCGACGTGGCCTCGTCCCTGAGGTCGAGGTCTCCCATAAGTTGCGGAAGTGTTACCTGCGTGGTCTGTGCCAAGTAACACATTCGCCCTGTTGATTGATCCCCGAGGACTTCTCCTATCCCACACGGGGTGGGAAATTTCATCTTGAGATGCGGGACGAATGTTACTGCGTTGAATGGGCCAAGCAAGGCCATCCGAGAATGGCATTGTAAACCGAGGGCAGGTCCACGACCAGGAAGGTGAGGACCTTGGTAGCCGTCCATGGGTGTATTCCCAGGGTTACCTCCAACTGGATAATACCCTGGACGGGGACTAGCTCGTTGTCCAGCTCGTATAGCGGCCCTTCTGACGCTTTCATCATATATTTCTTAAGTCCTAGCTTGAAGTAGGCATCAGGTACAGCAAGCTAGAGCTTCCATTATCAATAAATACTCGTTTCATCTGGTAGTAATTTGCTCAATCAGAAACGAGTGCAGTTACAACCAGGGGGTCAGAGTGAGGAGAAGTTACATGATCTAAGTCCATATTACTAAAATAAATAACATCGTCTTCACTCTTAAGCCCCGTCCTCGGCCTCTTTGCTGCCGCGAGCTCGCGCCCATCTTCTCCATCTGGCGAGCTGGATATCATGTTTACGACCCCTGCTGTCACTCGATTCCTGAGGGTTCAGCGTCAGCGCCGTTCGAGGTCTCAAAAGTTTATCCAGGCCTCTGAAGGAAATGGTTGAGGTTTCTCCTCTTGATAAGCTCCTCGATCTCACTCTGCAGAGTCCTACAGTCTTTCGTGCTGTGACCCCCGGAGCGGTGGTAGTCACAGTATTTCGATTGATCCCCACCGTCCGGGTTCGGGCCACTTTAGGAACTTTTTCTCCCCGGATTTGCATCAGGACGTTGGTGCGGGTGTCGTTTAGCGCCGTGAGGTGCATAGAGCGCTCTGCTCGGCCTTGTGCTGCTTCTTCGTTGCCTGGGGACCTTGATAGTCCCGGGCCTTCCTTTTGCCCTCCACGGCCTTCTGGTGAGGGTGTTCATCCCTCTCAGGCTTTTTGGCGTCGTTGGTTTCCTCGGCCGCGATATAAGCTCTGGCCACAGCCTCGACCTCTATGAAGGTCTGCCGACCATTGTGGACGAGGTGCTTAAAGAAAGCGCCTCCTTCGAGAGTCGAGAGGAAGGCGTTTAGCTTCACATCGTCGGTCAGTCTCGGGATCTGCCTGGCCTCGGCTACAAACCGGGCCAAGAATCCTCGCAGGCTCTCCCTGGCCCCCTACTTGATCCGGGTGAGGTGCCAGGGCTGCTTCTCCACCCTCCTGCTGAAGGCGAACTGAGACAGGAAGGCCGTCGTCAGATCTCCAAAGTCACGGATGGAGTTCGCGGGCATCTCGTAAAACCATATCCGTGCGTACCCTTTTAGAGTCAAGGGGAAGCACTGGCACATGGTGATCTCATCCAGGCATTGGAAGTTCAGGTGCTCCCTGAAATGATTAAGGTGGTCTATGGGATCACCACTGCCATCGTATACCTCCAGGCTGGGTATTTTGAATTTTGGGGAGAGCGTCCTTGTCCCGATCTCCGTAGAAAACGGAGATTGGAGCGTGTTAGCCCTCCTCCACTGCTCTCTCGGGGCACCAGATTCCATCATCTTTCCGGTCAATCCTCCACTCGAGGTGGGATAGCCGCCTTCTTCTCGTTGAGGTAATGCCTCAACTCGTAGGGCTCCTGAACGGTATGGCGCTCAGGGGCCGTGCGGGCTCCTCGTGGGGGAGTGTCTCGTGGAACCGCTTCCTGGTCATCACGCTCGTGGCGGTTCCGCTGGATCCTAGAGTGACGCCTCTCAGGGCTCTCTTCTCAAACCCGAGGACCTGGTTGGTCATTAACCCTCCGTTGGGCGTTGCTGCTGGATGCCACCTAGGTCCACGGGTTGTCGCGTCGACAGGGCGGCCTTTCGTAGCGCTTGTCTTCTCTGTTCTCGCCTTGTGACGCTTCAGCCTGGGAGGCCCTGCCGGGAGCCTCCTTAGCTGCTCAATTTTGGAGCAGAGTGTGTTGAAAGCCTGGGACATGCCGTCCAACTTGGCTGCCAAGCCCCTAACTACCGAGTCGGGGTCATCCTCCACCCCAGCGCAGGGATCAGGGGCGTCACCGTGTGAGGCCACCTCTTTAGCGGGTGCACTCGCTTGCGTCCTCGTATTTACCATTTCGAAACTTGAAGTTGATGTTGTTGCGTTGTTCGCGTACTTTGGAAAAACGTGAAAAGTAGACTTTCAGTCGCTTCCCACAGACGGCGCCAATGTTGTGTCCGGGAGTTTCGGCCAACCGTTTTGGCGGGATATGAGCGGCTTGGGGCGCTCGGTGGACGGAAGGATACGGGCAACACAAAATAAGTAGAGCACGAGTAGTATGATAGAAGTACGAGGACAATGAGAGAACGTGCAGATTTACGTGTAAAACACCGTTAAACAAAGAGGGGTAAAAAAACCATGGGAACGGACGGGAGGTCCGAGAAGTTTCGCTAATTCGTTAAAGGAGTACAATGAGAACCTGCGGGATGATTCTCTTTTATAGGGAATTACAGCGTGAGAAGTCGGGCTTCCTCCTTTCTTCCTTTAGTCTTTCTCTTTTCTCTCAGGAGTTATCTGCCCAAGCGTGCTCAGATGAAAATTCTTCCGAATCCCCCTTCAGTAGACTGAAAGGGGTTATTTATAAGGAATGGGATGCTATTAGAGGGGTGACACGCACTGACGCGTCAGGCCTGCCTGCCACGACTACTGTTTGTGCGGCTGTGACAGGGACTCCTGTCACAGCCTGCAGATACGTCGTGCATGGGCGCATGCCCTGCAGGTACGACGTGTCAGAGGCCGTTGAGTACCCGTGGAGGCGCGTGCTATGCAAGTCATCTAAGCTGGCATCCTTGGTTATTGTGGCTTTTCTGGCTGTCCTCGTCCCCACATGGGTCACAGTGACTTTTCGGACCGCCAATGCCATTCTTGGTTGTTTAGTTTGGTTCTGCGGGCGCTCGGAACAAGTTTAATTATTTGGGCCTAATTGAGCTTGTGGGCCTCTTGGACCAGTGTACCCATGTGATCCTTTGGGCCTGCAATTGTTGCTTCGGGCCTTAGGTTGTAGGCGATTCCCATGGGCAAACAATATTTTTGTTAATGTGTGAGTTAAATTTTGACATATAAATAATTTCTGAATTCTCCTGATTCAATTACCTCCTTTTAAACACAAGAAAATTGGAATTTATATGGAAATTAACATTTTTTGTTAAGCATAAATAGGAAATTAAAATTACGTTGATGCTTCATCCGCTAAAATAATGGTGGATTGGGCTGACTATCAGTTTTAAAATTATAATTTTTTACTATAATTCTAAAATTATAAAAAGCATTATCCTATATAATTTTTTAATTTTAAAAAATTAAAATACAAAATTAATATTCTAGTTTTATCGGATGCCAAATAACATATTTGAAACTAATTTTAAAATATTAAATTCCATGTCCAATTAAATGAGGCCTCAATGTTTTTTTGTTGTTGTTGTTGGGTCCGATATAAAAGCCCAAGAGGATTCCAAACCCAATCCACGGAGCAACGGTCCACACGGTAGATCCAACCCAATGTCCAGATATGGCCTAGGTGGCAGCCGAAGCGTTCAGCAAATGGGAATCGCATGTAACATATTAATGCGGCTGATGGACAACAGGGAAAGCCAATAGGGAGAAAGCTAGCGGTGCCAGCCACGGCTCACGCCGCTGCCTACAGTTTTTCGACCAATCCCGATGCAAGAAGTAGACTAAGTGTGGCTTGCGACACCTAACAGTCTACCCGCCACCATAAGACGACAACGAACACACTGACGATTACCGTTAACGATCAGTGGCCAACGAATTCTTGCGGGGAGGATTTTAACCAGAGGAGCCATAAATTATCCCCTCACTCATAGAGGAGGAGTGGAATCATTCTTTGGCCAAAAAAGGATCCCCGCATCCTACTCTGATCAACTCGCCAGCGAGAAAACAAGAGCCTGGCACTGAGACACACGCTCCTACATGCACAAGCTTTCACAGATATAGCCAGCCACCGCTTTTCTCCGGCCTAACACAGGCCACTGTGGTCAGCTACTAGTTGTGGTGTATTTCGAGAGTCAGACCTCCTATTATCCGCTCACTAATCTCCTATTCCTATATTCACGCACTCCCTACACGTTCACAGTATACTCCTGTGCAATTCTAAGCATGCGCTCCCCCATTTCCGTTAATTGTGGAAGGTTTATTGACTTAAACGTTAAAGTGTTTTCGGTGTGAGAAATCCCGCCGGTTCTCTAACATCCTGTTTGTGAGTTGTGTTATGCAGATCCCATATTTATGGAGACGGAGACTGGACCCGCTCGAGATCACATCATGACGATGAGGAATCCAAAAATTTCATAATTCGTACGACAACTAAGGACTCGAGACGCAACAGTTATTATTCGAGTTACCTATTTATATGGTTTGTTATTTTTTTCAAAAATAAATATATATTAATCAAAATATAAATGTCATGCAATTTTATATGGGCATATCAATGTCGCTCAATATATAAGGTGATAATGTTCTTCTGTTTTCTTTATTTTATTTTATATTTTAGTTGGTGACTTCATTATTTTCATTTATTGTTTGCAATTTTTTTTTATCATTTGTAAATTACTATTTTGAAGTTTTAATTTATACAGTTATAAAATATTAAGTTGGTTCATTGAATATAATTTTTTTTTTTACTTTGGGAAAAAATGGATTATTATTGAATAATTTTATATGTAATTTTTGAACAAATTTCATATAAATTTCCTATATATATAAGTTAATTATTTATAAAAAAAAAAGCATCTTAAATACTCGGAAAAATTGCCAACACATTTAATTGGACATGTGAGTGACAAACAACCTATATCGCTGGCCAGCTAAGCATACTTGGGATTCAATTTTCAATCAATTGACATCTACATCTTACCTGCAACCTGCTGACATAGACCTTAATTTTGTCCATATTTGATATTTGCAAAAAAAAAAAAAAAAAAGATTTCCCTACAAATAGGAGC
>JAOVVI020005379.1:0-16573 GCA_028571085.2 Nepenthes alata
ATGATTATTTTTAATATATCCAAATGAGCTCAAAATAAACTAATAATATCAAATCAACCAGATAGGGAACCGGATGTTGCAACTCTTCCATCTTTTTAAAAAATTTTATCCTCAAAATTTACATATCTTAAAACTCAAACAGGTAATGATATCTTTTTCCAAACGTTATTATCACGTTCCCATGTCGCTTTCTCAATTAAGTGGTTTCTCAAAAATACCTTAACCAAAGCAATTGTCTTAGTGCGCAACACTTGATATAGTGTTTCCAAAATATGAATAAGATCCTCAATATATGTCAAATTCTCATTAATCTATAATGATTCATACTTGATAACATGCGAATGATCAAATATATATTTTCTCAACATAGAAATATGAAAAATGTCATGAAAATCTGTCAAATATGGTGGCAAAGCTAATATGTACGCCATTCTCCAACCTACTATAAAATTTTCAATGGTCTAATGAATCTCAACTTCAATTTTTCTTTCACCCCGAACCTTGAGATTTCTATTTTAGGAGATACCATCAAAAATACCTTTAAAAATCCACAACCGATATTAAAAAATAAAAGAATCCTCAATTAATATGAGACAAAGAGACTTCCACCATTCAATTAAAAAAGAATTTATGTTAGAAGAAAGATAAACAAATTGCCCACTTCAAACATTAAATTAGACTTTCATCAATCGGCACAACTTTTTTGGCAACTTTGAGCGACTACTAAACGATATTGAATAGTTTTAATCTTATCGGATGTGTCCTAAATAATATCGGTGCTCAAAAATTTACAATCACCAATATTTTTTCAATTAATAGGAAACTTGCATCTCCATCTATATAAGGCCTTGAAAAGGGTCATCCCGATACACGACTAATAACTATTATTATATACAAACTCAACCAATAACAAATAATTATCTCAATTTTTTTTCATTTTTTAAAATAGACGCCGTCAACATATACTCTAAAACTTGAATAGTTCTCGCCAATTGACCACCTGTTTGATGGTGAAACACCATATTAGTACCTAACTCCTTATGCAAGCTTTTCTAAAATTTAGATACAAATTTTGAATCTCGATCAAAAACTTTCAAAACTAGAATACCATATAATCTCACAATTTTATTAATATACAAACGTGCCAAGCGATGTTTTGAAAACGTCATCCTTACAGGCAAAAAATGAGCAAATTTTGTTAACCTATTCATGACCATCCAAATTCCTAGCTATCCTT
Source organism: Nepenthes alata (assembly GCA_028571085.2). Classification (NCBI taxonomy): domain Eukaryota; kingdom Viridiplantae; phylum Streptophyta; class Magnoliopsida; order Caryophyllales; family Nepenthaceae; genus Nepenthes; species Nepenthes alata. The sequence continues at coordinate 1,238 of JAOVVI020005379.1, forward strand.
GGCTAACCCGAAATAAAATCCAACATAATATACTCTCATTTTTAAATAGAGATCGCCAGAGGATGCAAAAATTATGTTGGATTTTATACTCAGCCTTGACTTGCTAGCACACAATACACATTGTCACATGCGCTGCAATCTCCCGTCTCATATTTCGCCACCAGAAACGTTTCTTCAAATTTTGGTACAACTTGTTCACTCCAAGATGAATGATATATTGTGTTCTTTGAATTTCATTCAAAATATTTTCCTTTAACTCTTCAACATTCGATATTCAAATCATATTCTGAAATCAAAGAACTCCATCCACCTAAATATTAAAATTTATCTACGACTCATTGTCCAAATCTCCATCGATTTCCACCAAATACGGATAACTCATTTAGATCTTTTTAATATTTTTTATAGTCATGGATTGTACTTGAAAATACAATAGAATCATTCTCGATCCTTGGGAGTGTAAATAAATATTGTAACATTTCATTCTATCCAATAACTCTCATTCCTTGATCATTAAATGGGCTATCCTACTCAAAGTACTAACAACCACATTTGCTTTCCCTAGTTGATGTTAAATTTTATAATCATAATCCTTTAACAAATCCATCCATCTACATTACTGTAAATTCAACTCTTTCTCTGAGAATAAATATTTTAAACTCTTATGATCATAGTATATCATAAACTTCTCCCTATATAGATAATGTGTCTAAATTTTCAGTATAAAAATTACAGCTGTCAATTCTAAATCATGGGTAGGTTAATTCTATTCGTAAACTTTTAATTGCCTGAACACATAAGCAACTACTCGGTCATATTATATCAAAATACAACCCAAACAGTTCTTTGAAATGTCACAATACACTACAAAACCTCTCGATCCATCTGAAATCGATAATATCGGCGTGGAGGTCAATCTATATTTCAACTCTTGAAAACTCCTCTCACAATCTTCATCTCAAATAAAGATCGTTTGCTTCTGATTCAAACACATCAATCGCACCACAATTATCGATAAATTTTTAACAAAACGTCTATAATAATCAGCCAAACCTAGAATACTTTGTACCTCTGTAATATTGGTCAGTCATACCTAATTTGCCACAACTTTAATATTTTTTTGGATCCATTGAAACACTTTCTTTGAAAATTATATGTCCCCAAAATGATACTTCTTCTAACCAGAACTCGCATTTCTTCAATTTAGTAAACAATAATCTATCTCTCAAAGTTTACAATGCAATCCTCAAATACATCTCATTCTCCTTAAAACTCTTCAAATAGATCAAGGTAGCATTGATAAAAACCACAAGGAATTGATCCAAGTAATGTCAAAAAATCTGATTCATGAGATCTATAAAGCTGTCAATGCATTCGTTAATCCAAAAGGCATTACCAATAACTCACAATAGCCATACCGCTTTCTGAAAGTCATCTTTGGTACATCCTCATGCTTAATCCTTAGTTGATAGTATTCCAAATGAAGATCAATTTTAGAGAAAACATGAGTTCCTTACAATTAGTCAAGTAGATCGTCTATTATCATAAGGGGATACTTATTCCTGATTGGTATCTTATTTAATTCTCAATAATTAATGTATAGCCTTATTAATCTATCCTTCTAATTCACGAAGAGCACTGGAGCACCTTAAGAAGATATACACAACTGAATAAATCTTCTTCCCAACAATTTTTACAATCGTTACTTTAGTTCCTTCAGTTCAGATGGAGCCATTCTATAACAAATTCTCAAAATCGGTGTAGATCCTGACAAAATATCAATAGCAAATTTAATCTCTCGATTAGGAGGTAATCCAGGAAATTCCTTTGAAAAGACATCCTTGACGTCACACACCACTAGAATTTCATCAAGTGCTATATTTTGACTTTTAGTTGTGGTTACATAGGCCAAATAAGTATGTCATCTATACTTCATCAAATGGTTCACATATAGAGCCGAAATCAATTTGGTTAACAACTTTGAACTCTTTCTTGAAACTCAAAAGATTTAAACCTAGGAATATAGAATAAGATAGATTTATTATAACAATCAACATTAGTGTGATAGTATGCCAACCAATCTATTCCAAAAAATAGCATTAAAATCAGGAATATTAAATAGGATCAAGTCTACTAATAAATCAAATCCATTAACCCAAATCAGACATTAATGATACATAAAATTTGCTAACAAAAATTTACCCATCAGGGTAGATATCATGAGTGCAAACTTCAAAATTTGTGCAGGTACATACAAATTGTAAATAAATTTTGGGGCCACAAAAGAGTACATAGACTCAAGATTAATCAATATATAAGCCATAGTGTCAAAAATTTACATGGTACCTTCAATTACTGACGGGTCCACTCTTGCATCATTTGTTGTTGCCACAAATTCCCTCCCAAGTTCAGAAGTCTTCTTCTTCGGACACCTTGAAGGAAACATACAATCTCTCGCCATGTGGCCAATTTGGCTACAGTTGAAATAAGCTCCATTTTGACGATGACATTGTCTCCCAATATGATTCTAGCCACAACACTCGTGCACCATTTTTCAATACTAGGGCTTTATCAATGAAGACTTTACCCCAATTGCTTTTCCTTTATTTTAGGCTTTGGACCTTGAGTGGGAACCACTGGCCTTCAAAGTTTGGTCTCTACTCTTCAATCTTTTTTTGAAATACTTTTCCCTTAACTATTCTTACTCAATGAAAATGGCCCAATCAAGCACTTCACTATACGTTCGCAATTGGATGGGTACCAAATACTTTCTGATTGAGTCTTGTAACCTTACAAAAAGTTTTGGACTCTCTGGGTCTCATCCACCACCACATGAAAAACAAAGTCGGATAATTTGATAAACTTGGTATTATACTCTACTACCGTCTTACTTCCTTACCTTAAACAATTAAATTCATCTTCTTTGATCTTCCAAACACTTGTGGGGAAATTTTTTTCCATAAAAGATTCTACACACACAATCAACGAAATCTCTACATTGTCCATCTTCAAAACTCGCCATTGAATGGACCACCCTCTATCCACCTCTCCTTCAAGCTCATAGGCAGCACTCTTAACCTTGTCTTTTTCAGGATAATTGATCACCTTAAGCACATTCTCTACTGGGTGTATCCAATTCTTTATCTTAATGTTATCAGATTCTCCCAAAAATTTCAAAACATGCTCACTTATAAAATGATCAAATAGATCCTATCATACTTTTGGCCTTAAATGGCCATCCTTCTCATTATGGCTAAATCTTCATCAGGCCACTGAACTTTTTGATCCATCATGTCACTCATATGACCTATCATTGCTAAGTAGTCATCTGTGCAACTTGAGCCCGATCCTTAACAACCAGATCCTCTATTAGCAGCCATATTGATACTTGCCATATAAAATATTCAAATAATTAGTTCCTCAAGATTAACCAAAAAAACCTTTTCTTATGATTCTTTCTCTGATACAATTCTCTATCACAAATTCAGAATAAAGTAGGCCATAATAATAATTTAAAATAATTAAAATTTGTAAAATATAACCATAAATAACGATATCCAAATATAAAACCCAAATTCAGGTATGACCTGATAAAATATCCATATATACCAATAGTACAACAATAATAGGCAATAATATCATTAATCATTTGATCATTCTGAACTATTCATTTGAAAAAATAAATAATCGTAACATGCTCCAAAATTTATAAGGAAAAAGAGACAAACCAATAATACAGACCACATCACCAACCCAATATAAATCAAATATCACAATATCCAAATGTTTTCATTACAATACAATAAACCAGTATCAATCTACTCCATCATATCATTGATACCAAAATACATTCGATATAATTACAACTTAATTACCGAACTAATACTCACAAAGTAGAAACAATATCTCTATCAGCAACCACGTTCGAACTCCCTATAATGTATCTATAACTTACTAATCTGAAATGGTCAAAAATAATAAAAATATAAATCAAATACTCAAAAAATATCAGTATATAATATATAACAAATAGTAAGTCCATAAATAGAGCAAAGGAACACATTACTAAAACAAAGTCCATAAAAGTTGTAATCTCAAACATCTAATATGTCAAACCAATGAATGTCCAAATATGATCTCGTACTCAAAAATATAATAAAAAAATAAATATTCTAAATGTACGAAACTAATTAAATTTGATATCCAAATTCAATGGATGTTAAAACCTACGAATCATAAGTTAAAATCTCAAGTATCCAAATTAATACAGGTAACATATGTCAAAAATTTAAAATATGTTCAAATCAGAGAATTAAATACCGAAAGACTGACTAGTAATCTTAGACTATATCACTACTATTTAGACCAATAGGCTGTTCGTTTGCATATTTTCTCCTATGAATATGGACTAAACCACTTTTTTGCAACCATGGATAGTGGGTGCAACCCTGAAGTTAGTCTAAATATATGAGAACGTCCAAATATATTGGTTTTATTTAATTTTTTATAATGGTTCTCATAAAAAATATAATTTAGGGAGAGTCTCTATATCACAAGTCTAAAATATTTTCTATATGGAAGAAAAGTATAAAACTTTCACTCAAAAAGGTTAAACACAAAGCTTTCTACCAATGAGGAAGGTACATATATTTAATCAAATATACAAAGATAGAGCCATACCCGAAGCACATGCATGGACACCATATATAAAGCCCATATATAAGTTTTTATGACTTTTTTTTTATAAATACTCTTATAAATAAATATAATATCTTAAAATATTTATCTATTTTCATAAAATAAACAAAATCCTCAAATAATAACAAAATTAAAGCAAAATTCTAATACATCCATTAAAAATGACATGCATGTATGGATAATCAAAGTGGGATAAGTAAAATGGCAAATATATACCATAAAATTACCAAATGTAATCAAAACTAAATGGAAACTGAAATAGACCAACTATAGGGTTTAAAGATACTTACCTTCAACATCTAATTTGATAAATTTGACCAAATAATATTTTAAAATCCTTCTTCTACTCTTTTTCTCTCGTCCTTCCCTTATCTATCTTTCTTCTTTCTCCTCCTTACCACGTGAAATGACTAAAACACTATACATTTTCCCTTATATAAATGAACCGGCATATAAGCACCTCCTTAGATGTGCATCAAGTGTCGTACCTAACCCTAACTGCACACAAGTACCACCTCAGGCGCTTCTCAAGTGTGAGCAATCTGACAACCCACAAGCAAGCGCCACATCAGACTCACAACAAGTGCCCACCAATCTATCCAAATCTAGCTTGAGTGATCCGAGGGTGCTCATCGTGTAATACCTGGATCCCCATTTAATATATTTTTGATGTATTTAGTGTTTGAAAATATTAAATGTATTGAATTAATGGTATTTTGTAAAAATTTAAAGGACCTAGATTCATATTTCTACGCTCGAGCCACACTGCAGGCACAATGGAGGCACATTTTCTAGAAGCCATGCATTGGGTATGCGCTCAAGGCGTGCTGAAGGCTAGCGAGAGGTGCAAATTTGCACGTCTGTGCGTGAAGTGTGCTAAAGGCGAGCAGGCGGCACAATTTGCTAATTAGGCAATGTTTGGGGCCTCGCTTGAGCGGCGTTCGAGGCGCCACTCGAGTGCAAGCTAGGTTATAAAAGGCACAGAGTTAGGGATTCAAGCCAAAATTTACGCAGAAGTTAGAAGTAGAGAGAAAATTAGGAGAAGGAAGAGAGAGAAAGTGATGATAGGACATCTTGGAGTATTCTTTTGTTAGATCTGCGAAGTTAACGGTTGAGACCTTTACTTTAAAGATTTAGAGGTGTTATTTGTATGGAGAGTGAGTTGTGGTTTCATTTGATCATAGAGGCTTGAAGAAATTATTTCGCAAAAGAAATTGATTATGCGGTAGCGCAAACAAGTGGATTTGCTTAAAGGCTTTTGAACTCATGGGTGCATTTGGTTTTGTAGTTGGCCGGTTGTGAGCCATGGATTATGTATTTGAGAAATATGAGATATTTATGTTATGTAGATGAGTTATTATTTTATTGGATATTCTCTTTTTAACTTATAGATAACAAGTCATGTATTATATTATTTGAAATTATATCCAATGAGGTCATATGCGGGTCGTATTGTGTTAGATCTTGTATATGTATGGATTGTCATAACCGAGTTGGATTTTATCATTATTAATATATTTATTAGATCGTATATTATGGATTCTATTTTTTACTTGCATTTATATCCAAGCGACATGACACTTTGGGCCTGCCTAATCTGCCAAAGGTGTGCATGAGTGCGCATCGGGCTTACCATAGATGCCAAAACTACTTCATTGTTCTAAATTTTCTTTAAATTTATATAACATAATTATTTTTAATATATTTGAAATAAATTAATAATATCAAATCAATTGGATAAGAAATCGGGTGTTAAAATAATTTTTTAAGATAGATATGTATCCACATAACTTTATGAAAATCTATAATTGTAGTGAGACATGCAGTATTGGAAGATTTTTTTAATATTTTAAATTTTTTCTCAAAGATATATTTAAATATAACATCAATAAATATATTATTTTTATAATAAAGTTTTACCATAACATTCCTTTAATTTTGTCCCAATATGCAATTGATTCAATTTATATATTTAAAATTAATTTCCCAAATTTTGTGTTTTCTTCAATTGTCGGTATAATATAATGGAAAGTCCGGCTAATAAAGCATTGATACATTTTTTGAATCCAAAATATTATACGAATTAGAAAGTTGAGTAAATCTTTCAGCTAATTCAAGAGGCTTTTGGTTTGATCTTCGTAACAGAAAATTCTAACCCTGTACACCACAATAACTCAACGAGAGATTAGAGGTATACACAACTCACTCTCTGATATATTTTTTGACGTTCAAATAAAAAAATTTTCTTAAAATAGTTGAAAATGTAAGAGGAAAACAAGTTGAAAAATAAAGGGGATGATTATAGAATTTTTGTAAACTTAGAAGAATAGGCTCCGGTTTTGAGTGTATTTTTTATTGGCATTTGCTTACCAAAGTCTGACCTAACCTCTTCTTGGTTAGGGGATTTATATTTATAATCGGGATTCTAACTGATGTGTCAGCTCAGAACTGTTGCCTATAATGAAATGCGTTAATTTGCATTAAAAGCTAACAGTTACTTATAATGTGTAACCGCTTTTTCTATTAATTTAGTAATCATCCAAATGTTAATAGAGAATTTTTATTCGGCCATTACAAGATTGGGTCGTTCACGTATGCATTGTTATCCATCAATAGAATGTAATCATTTGTCAAGACTGCATGCCTCATTTATTACTCTGCCTAACCGTTATTTGTTGCAATCTTGCATGTTCTTCGCCGTTCAAACATTTAGATGGTCAGCATGGTGCTCAGACCGTGCATCTGTATTCAGATTACTAGCACTTAGGCTCCGTTTTTAATCTAGGTTAGGTCAATTGTGCCTGAGTTGTACCCAACAAGTCTAAAGCTATCAATAAATGACAATAGATTTTTAATTGAGAAATAAGTACCTATAAGTTTATTAAAAATAAAATAAAATATTGATTAAAATATTTAATCAATTCAATTTTTTTTAATTAATATTCGTAATTAAATTGACAAATAAAATATTTTTATTATAGATGATAATTAAAATAAAATGGAAAAAGATATACAGTGCTGAATATCTAGTAAGTAAAGTTTTATTGTGTTGTATAGTCAATTTTTTATTTTCTTGTAGATGAATTTATTCTGTCTACATAAAATTCTAAAGTGCTACTCTAAAAAAGAATATGTGCTGATTAATAGAATAGCATTTTTTTTTAATTTCTCAACATAAGAAAAAACAAATCATAAAATATTCTTGACACTAAGGTTAATAATATGAATTACACAATTTATATAAAATAATTTATTATTTAAATTTAAAATTATTGTTTAAATAAAATAATAATATTATTATTATTTAAAATATTGTCAAAAATAATAAAAAAATAATATTAAATATTTCATATTCGTTTCTAATAGTATTATTTATTTTAAAAATTATAAAAGTAATGCGTGTGTATTCAAAAAATTTAAAATTAATAACTTTTTTTATAATTTTTAATTTTTATAAATCTAGTGTGCAATTTAAATTAATAAATTTAATTTTTAAAATTATTTACAAATGTATTACGTGATAATTATACACCACTAATTTAAAAAATCTGAAATTTTATTTATAATAAATTTAAAATTAATTTTTATTTAAATTATAAAAAAATAGCAACATCATTTTTATTAGTATTTCAAGATATTTTCAAATACTTTGATTACAAGTTGATGCGACTTAAGATTCAAAATCTAAAGAAACGTATTTAATATTAAGACCATTAAAGAATAAATTAAGTATTAAATAATAGAAGTCTTAAATTTAGACATCACAATATTACTGATCATCCTCTTTTTCAAAAATGAAAAATTCTCTCCTCCTTAGGGAGAACCTTTTCCCTTTTATAAGTATTTTTTCTCCTCTCTTCCTAACCGATCATTCAGATAACATTAGTTAACTTCAGATCGGTTACAACCATCTTTATCCGTTTTTATCGGTTTGATCTATCATAGTCAGCTTGACCCGTTACTGTCGGTTCAGTCCGTTGCATATAGTTGTAAACCGTTAATCAAGAATAGTTTTCTTCACGTGTCAGTTGTAATAATTTCAATCCCAATGGGCTTTCTTTTGTGGGCCATAAAAATTAACTCATATACTGCTGTACCCATCACTAGTCCCCCATGTCGACATATTAGAATTTTTAATCTTGCGATATGTCCTTTCAGATAGGGTTATCCGAGTATTTCTTCTAATATTTTACTGATTCAAATCTAAATCTGCTGTCAGTCAGCTCGAATTTAAAAATGGACTTCAAAATTGGCTTTCAACCAGTTTGCTTATGAAGTTAGTTTTTCATCGATCTCGATCAAAATCGGTCTTCCAATCAGCTTGTACTTGAAATCGGCTTTTCAACTTTTTGCTGATCTGAATTGAAATCGACTTTCTGTCAGCTTGCACTTGAAATCGACTTTTTAATTTTTTGCCGATCTGGATTGAAATCGGCTTTTAGCCAGCTTGCACTTGAAATCGGCTTTTCAATTTTTTGCCGATCTGGATTAAAATCGACTTTCAGCCAGCTTACAATTGAAACCGGCTTTTCAATTTTTTATTGTACCGATCTGGATTGAAATCGACTTTCAGCCAGATTGCACTTGAAACCGGCTCTTCAATTTTTTACCGATCTGGATTGAAATCGACTTTCAGCCAGTTTGTATTTGAAAAATCATCAAAAAATTTTATTTAGCTCCTCGAAGGACGGGCCAACCATTAATTATATTCCAGTGAGCGAACTAACCTGACTTTGACACGTGTGCACCATCATGACAAGGGTGTGAGTCAGCCGCCAATCATAGGGGTTCAAAAATACTATCACAATTTGAAATTTGCTACAAGGTTTTTCTCTTCCTTTGCCGTTACAATTTCCTTCTCTGCAACTTCCTCATTCACAATTTGCTTATGGCTCCTCGCATTCAAGTGCTTCACGTTCAGGCTCTAAAATCGGTTCTATCGTCTGCTAATATCGATTCAATTTAAACAAAGTTCAAGATTAGCAAAGACATACCCTTCTTGGTTCCTTCTGAAAACGATTGGGTTTGTGCTCCTCCTGAAAGTTACATTTCAATTTATGAAGCCCATTTGAATAGTGGTTTACGCATTTCTCTCGCATTAAAATTGCGTCAGATTTTCGTGGAATTAGGAGTTCCCATCGCCAAGTTTCACGCTAATGCTGTCAGGTATCTCTGTAATCTTTGTATTTTCTTTTGACTTCGTGGGCATACGCTAAATATCGCAACGGTGAATGTGCTCTTCAAGTTCATTCGAAGTGGGGATTGAATTTCTTTGACACCTCGTGAACTGAATATTGGTGGGGTAATTCAAGAATCGGTTAAAAATTGAAAAAATAGGTTTTTCTTTTTGAAGGCTAGCTTTGATATGAATTTTTCCAGTAGTTGTGGTAATGTTCCGTCATCTTTTTCCGATAAACTTGAAGATGACGAGAAAAACTCAGTCCGACAGTTCATTGATTTAATTAGAAATAATATCAATTCATTTTCTGATAAAGAATGCCTCCAGTCACCTGAGATTTTAACCTTGGCTAAATGGGAGCCTCTATTGGTGATTCTGGCAATGAGTGCTCATACTCCAAAACGTAAAAGAAAAATTCACCATTCCAAGTCTGAAGGTACAACCTCCAGGCGTCAAATGATTCTCGCTAGTCCAACCATTTCTTCTATCGATTCTGGCGTACTGATATCAGAGAGGATGGTTGGTATGAAAAAATCAACAGAAGAAACTGTTTTACCTTCCCATTCTTCTGTGTCCATAGTGCAAGGGGTTGAGGAAGTGACTGAACCAACTCCCATTGTCCAAATGTCGGATAGGAATACTGGGTCTGAAGTGGCCATATTTGGTGAACTCCCACCCATTTCTGATATTTACCACGAGCCCAGGATTGAAGAGAGTTCAAATGTTTTAATGATTAGTGAATCTTCCTACTCAGCCCATATTCAGGATCAGATTCAAGGAGTTGTCACTGCTTATGAGGTTCCCTCTAAGGATGTCCCTATTTCTTCTACGAATCTGGACAAAATTTGAACTCAATCTGTTGTCGATCCACCTTGTCCTGAAAAGGAGACCTGTTTTCCTGAGGCGTCAGTGTCCAATCCGACTGGGGTTCAAGATAGAGTTCATCCAGAATGGATGAACACTTCTGCTTCTTGTTCGCATCCTAGCTCTAGAAGCCATCCTGATCGTCCGAACACTCCTGCTTCAAGGATGTCTCTGGACGAAATCTCTTTGAGAGCTCATTTTATCCAGGTTAGTTTTGCATAATGTTATGGTATCTCGATGCGGTTTAATTTTGTCAATTCAAACTGAATTTTTTTTTATAGGACGAAAAACCAAATGAAATTATGAAGATTGGGATTCATCAACGGAGGCTTTGGATTGGATAACTTCAACGAGAAGTTCGAAGCTTATCCTAAAATCGGGTGGATCCGATAATTTTAGAAGAGATGAGGAATAAGATGGAGATTGCTATTGCTGAGGTGCAGCAATACAAAGATCAGAATATCATCCTTGAGTCTGACTTGTAAAAAATGAGAGATGAGCTTCAATCTATAAATTTTAATTTGTCTGATTCCCAAAGAGAATTAGGATCGGCCCAATACGAGTTGGCTTATTTGAACTCTGAACTGCTGACCAGACTCAGACCGGAAGATGTAGTATCGACTTTGAGTGCCAGATTTCAAGAAGGCATTCGTTTATGCCAAAAGATTGCTTTGTTGATCGATCCTCAATTTTTGGTCCATTTTTTCGATCAAAGGAATATGGGTGTACATCGCCGATCTGATTTGAAAGATTTTTCTGATAGAGGAGAATCCTCATCTCATCCGCCTCGGAGTTCCTTCATGTAACATGTGTTTTTTGAGCAATCATACTTTAACCGAACTCAGATTTTGTATAAAGTTACAATTGTTATTTTTGACTACTTGATGCTCATTTGACCATAGTAGACTGAATGTGTTCATCCTTTCATGAAGGAATCACCACACATATGTTGAATAACCCCCTAAGGTTTAATATTTTTGACCGCTTGCTTGCATGTCACATAAGATGGATCTTACTTTTGTACTCCAATCTTAAGATAAGTTACTCGATATGATCGAGTTTTTTAATGTTTCTAAGACCGTTTATAGGTCTCTAAGCAAGTGGAATGTTGCCATTTGACTTAGGGGCAATCTAGGCCGATCAGTAATCTTAAGGAATAATATGACGAAAAAAATAGTGATAAAATTATTATCATATATATATACGTAATTTAAAGTTTACAAGGTACCTGTCAGAATCAAATCCTATTGATAAAATTAAATGGATAGCATTCCATGTCCTTGGAACGAGTTTTCCATTTTGAGCACGTAATTTATAAGATCCATCCTGGAGAATAGCAGAGACAATAAAGGGTCCTTCCCAGTTGGGAGACAATTTATTTCTATTAACTATCTTCCCTGTTGCTTCAGTACTCCTTAGAACCAAGCCTCCGATATCAAACTTGCGAGCTTTTACTCTTTTGTTATAGTAGCGAGCGATTCGTTGTTGGTAAGCTGCTGTACGAACTCGCGTCATCCCTCTCATTTCTTCGAGTAAATCAAGTTGCTCTCTGATTTTCTGATCGTTATTGGGCAGATCAAAATTCTCAATCCTTAGACTGGGTAATCCGATTTCTACTGGTATGACTGCTTCTGTTCCAAAACATAGGCTGAATGGAGTTTCCCTTGTGGGCTCTTTCGGCGTTGTACGGTATGACCACAAAACTAGTGGTAGTTCATCTGCCCAGGAGCCCCCAGCGTCTTCCAATTTCGTCTTTAATCCATGTAATAGAATTCGGTTGGTAACTTCCACTTGTCCGTTCGACTGGGGGTACGCCACTGAAGTGTGAATTAACCGAATGTTCAAATTGGAACAATACCGGGTAAAGTGTTTTCCTGTGAACTGAGTTCCATTATCAGTAATTATCCTTTCAGGAATTTCGAACCGGCAGATAATACTGTGCTTAACAAGCTCAATAGCTTATGCTCAGTTATCCGAGCCAAAAGAATAGCTTCTACCCACTTAGTAAAATAGTCGATGCCAACTTTTATAAACTTTCTTTACCCAATCGTCATTGGAAAAGGACTCAATATATCGAGTCCCCAGTGTAAAAATGGCCAAGGATCTTGCAAAGATTTCATCTCTGTGGATGGTTGATGCGTCAAGTTGCCATGTAATTGGCAATTTTTGCATTTCTTAATGAATTTCCCGGCATCCTTTTTGATAGTAGGCCAGTAATATCCCTGACGTATTATTTTGAATGCCAGATTCTTACCTCCTACATGGGATCCACATATCCCTAAGTGTACTTCGCTCAATACATATTCGGCTTCCTCTGGAGTAAGACAACGCAGATACGGAATTGAGTATCCTCTATTGTATTTTTTTACATCTATTATAGTATACCATCCAGCCATTTTCTTTATCCGCTTTTTATCTTCTGAATTTTCTGGTAGAATTCCCTCCTTGAGGTATCTCCAATATGGAGATATCCAATTTTCTCCCGCAGTTAAATGAAGAACTTTATGTTCAGTTTCTTCGATACTGGGAGTTGACAGAATTTCACGCATAATCTTTGAGTATTGTTCAGGATTTTCAGTTGCGACAGCCTTTGCTAGTTGATCGGCTTTTCCATTGTCTTCCCTTGGAATATGTACTACTTCTGCTTTGTTGAAATTTTCATCATATTTCTAACCTTAGCAAGATAACTTACTAAGGGGGCGTTTATGGCTTCAAAATTTTCTTGGACTTGATTCACGATCAACTCTGAATCACTGTAGACGATTATACTTTTCGCTGAGCATTCTTTAGCCAACCGAAGTCCAGCAAGCAAAGCTTCATATTCTGTAATGTTATTAGTTGCTGGGAAGGTAAGTCTTAGTGAATAGTTTATCTCTGTTCCTTCAGGAGTTTTTAGGACCACTCCTGCTCCATTGCCATATTGCATTGATGATCCATCCACATATAACAACCAGACCGGTTCCGTTTTGCTTTCGAGATTTTCTTCAGTCGCTTCCTGGATTGGCCTCACATTTTCAACAACGAAATCAGCTAATCCTTGTCCTTTTATAACCGATCTTGGCTTATATTCTATATCGAATTTGCTTAATTCAATTGCCGATTTTACCAGTCGTTCGGACATATCAGGCCTTTGTAAAATTATTTTTAAAGGCTCATCGGTCAGCAAAATGATCTTGTGAGCTTGAAAATAAGGACGCAGCTTCCTTGCTGAATAAACAAGAGCTAATGCAATTTTTTCAGCATGCATATATCGAGTTTCAGCATCGGCCAAGGTTTTGCTTACGTAATAGATCGGTTGTTGTATATTTACTTCTTGCCGAACTAGGACTGAACTGATCGCCACATATGAAACAGCTACGTATAAGAACAATTCTTCTCCCGTTTTTGGCAAAGCCAATAAGGGAGGACTAGACAAGTATTCTTTTAGTTTTTGAAAAGCTTTTTGACAATCAAATGACCAAATAAATCCATTTGTCCTGGTTCCTCTTAAGGCCTTGAAGAAAGGTAAATATCTTTCTGCTAACTTAGACAAGAATCGAGAAAGTGATGCTAACCGTCCGGTGAGCCTTTAAACTTCTTTAACCGTTTGTGGATGATTCATTTCAATAATGGTCTTTATCTTTTCAGGGTTGGCTTCAATTCCTCGTCTAGAGACAATGAAGCCTAGAAATTTTTCATAAGAAACCCCAAAAGCGCATTTGGTTAGATTTAATTTCATCTGATATTTTTGGTGTATCTTAAATGCTTCATTAAGATCGTCCATTGGTTCCCAACAGTTTTACTTTTAACAAGCATGTCATCCACATAAACTTTCATACCTTTGCCGATCTGAGCTTCAAATATTATTCACGAGCCGTTGATATGTGGCTCCAGCATTTTTTAGACTGAACGACATAATTTTATAACAGTAAGTTCCTTGATCTGTCATGAAAGGGGTATGCTCTTCATCTTCTGGATTCATCTGGATTTGGTTGTTGCCTGAGTAAGCATCCATAAAACTTAACAATTCATGCCCGGATATCGAATCCACCAATAGATCTATTCTTGGTAATGAAAAACTGTCCTTTCCCACAATTTGGGCATGCTTTATTCACGTTAGTGAAGTCTACACACATTCGTCATTTCCCACTATTTTTCTTCACCAGGACCACATTAGAAAGCCAATCTGGATATTGAACTTTTCGAATAAAACCAGCGTGTAAAAACTTTTTCACTTCATCTCGAATTGCAATTAGTTTTTCAACAGAGTGATTTCTTTGCTTTTGTCTAACTGGTTTATAACCGGGATCCAGACCTAATTTGTGTACCATCATATCAGCTGAGATTCCTGGCATATCTGCAGGTGACCAAGCAAATAAATCTGAATTTTCCTGAAGAAAACTTATCAATCGATCACGAGCAGGCTCGGAGAGGGGAGACCCTATTAGTACATACTTGTCCGGATTAATAGGGTCAAGAAAAACTTGATCGGTTGTTTCTCCAGACTGGGCCTGTTATAAGGAAATTTTATCCCGGTAATCGAGATCTTCAATCAATCCGTCAGAAATTGGTTGATTGATTTGGGAAAGATAACAAGACCGTCCAACTATTTGGTC
>JAOVVI020005380.1:0-16573 GCA_028571085.2 Nepenthes alata
ATTATGGAATTGGCCGGTTATAGGCCCATTGTTATCTGTTGGAATTAGTAAAATATTTTGTTATGTTGGATTATGATGTTTGGGTCGGATCATTACCTCCCTTACGATGATCGTAGAGCAGGTCGTATTTATTTTGTTCGGACGATTGTTCGATGAGGTCCTATGAGGATTTTAATTCTGTTAAGTATATATTTTGGTTTGTCACACCCGAATTTTGGGAGTTTAGATTTTAAAAATTATAATTAATTATTTAATTAACCTGCTTGGTTCGGGTTCGTGACATGAAGATTCATTTGGCTATCTAGGGAATCCTGTGGCTGGCAATGTTAGTTGCCTTTTAGGGGTAGTTGCGTGATCATGGACTATTCTTCGAGAGCATTCACAATGGCTGCCTCAGCAATTATGGCGGGCGCCTTCGACATGCACACGTTGCTCTGATTAAGCTATCGACCATTGAGTTGGAGGGTTCCCTGTACCACGATTGGCTGAATCATATAAAGCTATCTGTTCGGTATGCCCAATGCATGTCTCTTTCTGTCCATCATGCATTGGGTTGTGGTCGGGCATGTTGTGGTATCCTTTGGGTTTCGAATCTCATGGGATTTCGTTAAGCTCATGACCCCTAGGCATGTCGACGGATGGACTTGTTTCTGGGTCGGCCTGTCAAATTATGGGACCTGCCACTTTCTTAAAATATGTAAATTATTTCTAGATCTAATCAAAATAAAATTATTTGACATAAAATTTTAAAAAAATTAAGTTAATATATATTATTATTATATATAAATAAAATAAAAAAATAGATTTGATTAATTGTTAAGATGGATTATTGTCTTCGGTAAGAGTAATCAGTTCAATTCGAGTAAACCCTAATTATAAAATTTTTATAAATATATAATTATTTTAAATAGGTGTTAAAATAAAGAATTATATTAGTTAATTATGTTTTTTTATAATTATTGACCATTTATATAATTTATTTAATAAAATATATAAATAACTAATATTTTAATCTAAAATATTTTTTATTTTGTCTTATTTTTGTCTGTAACAATTAACTTTAGAATTAAAATATTTAAAATTTATAAATACACATATATTGGTAATAATCATCTTACTTTAGATTATAAAATGATATAGTTATGATTTTTAGTAACTGTGGCAAGAATGCGTCAAACCGATCCAATTTAAAGGTTATAATTTTTTTACTAAAATTTGATCTGTATTTAATTTAAATTTGAATTTAATTAAATTTGGTATTAAGGATCCCCTTAATTTTGTAATTTTAATAAAAAAAGAAATATTAAAATTCAAAAGGGTGCAGTAGTTGTTGTGGTGATGTTAAAGTACTCTCATTGCATAAGCTTTCTAATTTATTCAAATATTAAAATTTTAGAATAGATAATTAAATAAATAAAACTTTATTAATTAATTTTAATAAATATTTAATATTTATTAATTATTCACCAAAGCTTAAACTGTCATCATTAAATAAATATAAGTGTCTTTTAAAAAGAATGATAAAATTATCTATATTACACTTTTACTTAATATATTTAAATCAAATTGGATACATCAATGTTTAGTTTTATACATCCATTATAATTTATCTAACAATTTAATTATTTATACTGGTTGCCTACAATAATTAAATATAATATTTTTAGAGATTTTAAGTACAAATAAATATATTTTTTAATTTATATTTAAACAGTAAAATTCTTTTTATTGTAAAATTTAATGATAGATGTCAATATTTAGAGTTGATGGGTACGGCTTGGGCCTACATGAAGAATGGCCGCAAGGCCATGTTGTGAAATTGGCTGGACAGATCGAAGCCCACAAATGTAGGCCCAACAAAATTCCTTTCAGTGAACTATTGCGTCATGCTCACGATCCCACGTCTGGAGACTATAACTGCTTCAATTTAATTTCGGAGACCATAACTGCTTCAATTTAGCTCCGGAGGCCTTAACCGCTTCAATTGATTCTATCCAACGTGACGTCAAAGATCATAAAAAAGACGGCCGGATCATGAACTGAATGGTCTAAGTATCATATAAAAGAAAAGGGACCAGACCACTAAGAAAAAAAACAAGAGAGCCCACTATTTGGACTGTTGCATAGATATAAGTTGGAAAAAAACACTTGGACCAAAAGAGAATGGACGATTATCTTCTCTTTTAAGAATTTTTGTTCTTTTCTCTTTATTTTTGGACGATAACTAACTTGAGTGTCGGAGTGTCTTTCAGGGAGTAAGCTCTGATTGTACTCTAATCCTTAGTTTAGTTGTGGTGCGCAGGCCTTAGATTGTCAAAGACGAAATGGAGATCCTGCTCATAAAGAGGGCATAATCGACACCTGTAACGAATCCAGATCCCTAGTACGCATCATTGGCGCCGTCTATGGGAAGCTTGAGCAAAAGGCCAGCTTTACCACCACATTCATCCAAACATGGTTACCACCAGAACTCAAACACTTTCACCCGGAGACGTGACTTCCTCTAGCAACGACCCTCCAGCAGGTAGTCGTGGAGAAAATTGACAGTTGGTCTTAATGTAAGCCATGAACGATCGAATAGAGAACATGGCGGTGGCATTCAACACCCTTTGCATGCAATTAGGATAGCAAAGGTAGGCGGCCCCAACTTCGACTGTAGGCACTTTTGCCTCAAAAAGGAGCTAAAGGAGGAGGTGCCAGGCAAGAAATGTGGAACAACCTGTTGAGCAAGGAAAAGTGCCTTCAGACAACAGAGAATGAGGATACTCACGACTAGAATGACGGTTAGGCTCGTGATCTGAGGAGGATAGCCCTGAGCGGCAAAGTCCTCGTTCTTCCAGAAATGACCGAAGGCCTCCGGATCATGATAGGGCCTCCTACAACATGTAGCATGCAGAAGGGAGTAGTCACTCTAACCGGTCAAGATATCCTGCGTTGAGGGACTACCTCAATGAGAAGAGATCAGCAGCAACTGCTGTCCCTCATGTGGAGAAAAAATAAGAGAAGGTCTTCCAACGCGTGTTCAATGATAGTGCAGAAAAGCACTAAGTAGATTTGAGAAGATCTCCTTTTACGATGGAGATTAGAACTTGTCAACTCCCGCACAAATTTACAATGCCAACGTTGGACATCTACGATGGAAGTGGGATCCTATGGATCACCTGGATCACTTCCGAACACTCTTAAATTTTCAAGGTCTGGACGAGATGAGTATGTATTAGTATTTTTTCCTGACACTAAAGGGAGATGCCTGAATTTGATTTCATCATTTGCCACCAAATTTGATCTGATCATTTGAGAAATTGGCTAATTATTTTTTTGTCACAGCTTGCCTCCAATAGGAGGATTGAAAAACAACCTTGGCACTTGGCTGGTATCAAGTAAGAGCCAAGGAAAAGTTTAAAAAGTTTTTTTTAAAGATTCAATGCGGAAGCCAGGCGGATTCCTCGACTTACTGATAAGGTTAAATTGAACACGTTTATGAATACTTTGAAATCTAGCGAGTTCTTCAAGCATTTAGCTCACAAGAATCCCAAGACCTTTTCTAAGGCGGAGGCCATCACTCTAGCCTACATAGTAGTAGCAGAGGAAGCAAACGAGGCAAAGAAACCAATACAATATGATTGCTCGCAGCATTGACAGGATTGAAAGAAAAGGAGGAGAGATTGTATTGACTCGCAAAATTCAAAGAGGCTGTAACGCCAAGAATATTTTATACAGTTAATTATGATAATTAATCTTTTTCACCCTTAGGCTTGAAATTCAGATATTTGGACTGTAACGTGGGCCAAATAAATTAAAATATTTGGATCAATGTATTTAGGAATAAACGTGGGGCCACTTAATTAAATTTAGAGTAATTAGTGAAATTATATTGTTTAGGTATAATACTAATAATTAATAATTAATATAATAATAATAATAATACTTGATAATAATAAAATAATAATAATAAATAAATAATAAATAAGAAGAGAAGAAAGGAAACGAAAAGGAATGAGAACGAAGAAGAGCAAACAGGGGGAAGAAGGAAGGTGCGGTGGGAGAAGAAGGAGTTCGAGGCCAATATGGAAACTTTTGGCAAACTCTAACCAAGTTCTCCTCATTATTTAAGGCTGCATTAGGGTTAGTGAAGGAGGAGGAATGGGGGAGAAGGAGAACCCACGAAGCCGTCGCTGCCGATCATGAACTTGAGGTAAGTAAAACCTCTATGTTGCAAAATAACTCTTCCTTCATTCTTATTAATGATAAATCTCTGATTTTATGCTTGAATTGGTGGGAAAACGGTGAAACTTAGGATTTTAAATTCGGGAACCTGGGTGCAGAGCCACGGCTCGTTGAAAGCACAATCGATACCTTGGGTTTAATGATAAATTGGGTTTTTCATAAATTGTCCATTGAAGCTATAAAGTGACGGTTTTACATGTCATACCCCCAGATTTTGGGGATTCGGCGCTATCGTTGGGAAACAAAGCACTGTGCTTTGTTTGCGTTTTTACAACCGGGTTCAAGGACCGAAGGTAGCTATATAAATTGAACCCCGTTATTTCACAAGTAAATCCTTCCATTCACATTGTTGATGATTACTTTCTTGTTGCAAACATTGATTTTGAGGGAATCGGTTGTATCTTTTAATGCCTAAATTAGAACAAGGGTAAAGAGAGCCACGACTCGAATGAAAGGGAAATAGGAAATTGGGGAGGGTGGTCGCTGACATTAGGGGTTGAATAATTTGTAAAATCATGTTACAAATTCACTCGATTTACATAATTGAGAGTGAAAGTTGAGATTCCTTTGCCTAGATGAGAACCGAATGATAGGAGAATAAACAGAGTATAGGGTTTGCCTGCGAAAATAGATCTGGTGGGTAAATGGAAAGTACGCGATACGTATGAATCTGTTGTGCGAGTTCTGTGATAGAGATGGTGAGAAGTGGATTGGAAACTCAGGTGCTTGTGCTTGGTTCAGCGTGTGGGTGTTGCCGGCAGTGTGTGCGCTGTGTGCGTGTGTGAGGATATGCAGTGTGTGCGTCTAGGAGCGTGTACGTGTTGGTGTGTGTGTGTATATATACATATATATATATGGGATGGTATATTATGTATATCGATTTATATTGGTGGTAGAATACGTTATATGAAATTATGCATGTGTGTTGATATGCTTGAAATACTAATAGTCAGTTATGTGATTATTTCTGTATCTCATTGATAAAATCTGGTAAAATTATTCTTCGTGTTAACTTTGGTGGCGTGCATATATCATATTTGCACTCTATGGATAAGTAAAGGAGAGTGTACGAAGATGCTATGGTATTCAAACGAATGAGAGTTCGTGAGACCTTGGAGTAGTTTATACTTTTCCAATACCGATTCCATTTCAGAGGTTGAGGTCGTTAATATTGAGGATGAATATTTATAATCATATGACCATCGTAGGAGATTATATCTAGGATATCCTTTGGCGATGGATATACCCAACTATCCTTTGGGTAGTTGATGCCATGGATAATCTCATTACACTTATCCAGCCGTTGGGGGCATAAATATGCAGTATTTTGTTCACTATGGTAGAATAAGATCAAGAAAAATGTTTATTATCTCGTACAGTCATGAGCTCAAATTGTGCAAATAATTAAATTCTTGTTATTTTGTATAATTGGTCGAAGTCGTTGATATTGATGATGGATACTTATAACGATGTGATCATCGTAGGAAATGATATCTGGGATATCATTTGGCGATGGGTATCACGGATGGTATTGTATGCTACGAGTACAGTTTTTGGGAGGACTGTAGGGGTAGTTGATACCATAGATAATCTCGTTGCACTTACCCAACCGTTGGGGACGTAAATATTTGGCCTTTGGTTCACTATGGTAGAATAAGGCCCATGGAGATTCTTAATCATTTATACATTTGTGATCTCATATTGAGCTCATGATTGGATTCAATGGAATTCATGTTCCTTCTTGATATCCAATTGTTCATATGGCTTCGGGGTTGTATACCCGACTTATTGTTGAATTTCGGACAGTAATTAGTACATCACCTGTTATTATTAATTTTATTTATTATTTTATCATCTAAAATACTTTATTGTACTCCTGTATTATTGCTTAGTTTTACTTACTGGGTATTCGACCTACTCTTATATTTTATTGGCTCTAGAGTAGACTGGTTGACATCATCATAGAAGAGATCGCGTGTGTAGACTCTAGGCAGATGTGATCTCAGAGATTGAGGCTTCCATGATAGAGACTTATTATTTTCATGGTTTAGTTACTGTTCGATTTTAATTAGATTTTCTTTATGAGAATTTATATTTTAAAAATCGATGTCATTTATTGAAATTATTTACTACTATTATGGTATTTATTTAATGATGTATTTATGATGACTATTGATAGCATTTAGATGATAGAGATGTGATTGAATCAAGTCCATTTAAGTTATTTGATTACGTATAATTGATGATTTTGGATGATTCGAGACTTTCACTTGGACGGTTCGGGATGAGTTTGGGGACTCAAACTCGAGTCATCACAGAAGCAGTCCAGGTTTGACCCAGGGGCTCGAAGGAAATACATACCCTTAAACCTGACCCCATTGAATGACTCCAGGGTAAACATTATTTTGGAGATACGAGGGGAGAAGTTTCTGAAATAGCCTAAGCCAGTCAAGAACCCGGAGAGACGTAATCAATCAAAGTAATGTGATTACCGTCGATCTCCGAGACACAGCACAGAAGAATGCAGGATAAAGAAATTGAGGAGCTCATCAAAAAGAGGCACCTCAAGAAGTTTGTGAAGAATCTGGGATAAACCACCAGAGAAGAAGGAGAAGAGTAGGACCAATAGCAACACCCAAGAAACAGAGTTACAGTAGGAGTGGTTGATATAATATCAATTATACTGCAAAAGAAGCACTCTCCCGGCCGGGTAAAAGCTACTGTAGGAAACAAAAGGCAAAGGGTGGGGGTTAGGAATGATATAATTTTTTTTGATGAAAATGATATGTCTCACGTACAAGTTCCCCATTCTGACCCCTTTATGATAACTGCACACATTTCAGAAGGTAAAATTGATTACCAATTGAAACGGGTCTTTATTGATAATGGAAGCAATAGCAATTTGATTTACATGGATGACTTCTTTATGTTGGGTTTAAAGAAAAGTCAACTAAAACCTACGAATGGACCCCTTTATGGATTGGACAACGAACCAGTGTCCGTCCAGGAAACAATACAACTGGAAATTACATTGGGGACATATCCCAGAATAGCAACCCATGTACTCACCTTCTTGGTTGTAAATCTGCCTTTAGTTTACAACGTCATCTTAGGCCGGCCATGTCTAACGGCCTTTAGGACAGTAACATCAATCTTACACTTAAAGATGAAGTTCTCAATGCCTTCAGGTGTTGGTGAAGTCTTGGGTGACCAAGTCATAGGTTGTTCATGCTACTTAACGCAAGTTACTCAAATAGTACTAGAACAACCAGTTGAAGTTTTGGACTATCGAGATGAACTGACGTTACAACATGCTCAGTCCGGTGAAATGACTGAGTAGGTTCTTCTCGATCCAAATGATTTGGAGAAGTACGTACAGGTTGGGAGCTCTCTCTCCGGACAGTTACGAGATCAACTTATCTCCTTTCTCAAACAGAATGCGGATGTGTTCGCAAGGTCTCTTATTAACATGCCCAGAATCCTAACAAATTTGGTGGTCCACAAGCTTGGACTTGATCCCAATCACAAACCGGTTATGCAGAAATGAAGAAATCACTCCATAGAAAAACTTATTGCAACTGTGAGGAAGTAAAAAAAATGATCGACGCCGAATTCATAAGAGAATTCTAGTATCCTGACTGGCCCTCTAACAGGATGCTTGTGAAGAAAAATAATGAAAAATAAAGAATATGCCTAGACTTTACCAATTTGAATAAGGCTTGTTCTAAGGATAGTTACATGCTGCACAGGATAGATACATTGGTGGATTCCATAGCTGGGTATGAACTGCTAAATTTTATGGATGCTTATTCCAAATGGAATCAAATCGAATGAACCAGGAAGATGAGTAGCATACTTCCTTCATAACTGACCACGGCACATATTGTTATAAGGTTATACCTTTTGATCTCAAAAATATAGGAGCCACTTATCAGTGGCTTGTAAATAAAATATTTGATGCTCAAATCGGTCAAAATATGGAAGTCTACGTGGATAATATGCTCGTAAATAGAAAGGTAACGTGTGACCATATCAAAATTTGAACTACTTTGGGGTACTCAAAAAATATCAGATGAAGTTGAACGCAACTAAGTATATTTTCGAAATAACCTCTATAAAGTTTTTGAACTTTCTAGTCTCACAGCGTGGGATTGAAACAAATTTGGAGAAAATAAAGGCCATAATTGATATGGCACCACCAGCGACAGTGAAGGATGTCCAAAGACTAACTGGAAGACTTGCAACTTTATCCCAATTCTTGGTCAAGTCGTTTGAGAAACACCTCTTCTTTTTTAACGCTTTAAGAGGAATGAAAGCAAATGGTTTCATCTGGATAACTGACTGTCAGACTACTTTCCAAGAGTTGAAGGACTATTTGTTTAGTCCTCCTCTGTTGACTTCACCAAAGTAGGGTGAATATTTATGTATATACTTGATAGTTTTGGAGACGGGGTTAAGTTTAATATTGATTTGAGAATAATCAGATGTACAATGGCCAGTGTACTATATCAGTAAAATATTGGCATACGCTGAAACTCGTTACTCACACAAGGATAAAATGGCCTTAGCACTTGTTCATTCAATCCAAAAATTACGACATTATCTCCAAGCTCATAAGATAATAGTACTCACTGACCAGCCTTTGAAAGCTGTGCTGCAACGGCCTGATATGTTCGAAAGATTAATAAAATGGGCTATAAATTTGGGTGAGTTTCACATTGAGTTTAGACTTAAGCCAGCAATCAAGGGTCAGGTCTTAGCAGACTTCATTGTTGAAACTACGATCCCAATTTTAGACACCTCTGTAGGTAACGAAGACATTAACCAAACGAATAACTTGCCCAGTTGGACTTTGCACGTTGATGGATCATCAACGCAGTCCAACAGTGGGGTAGGTGTGGTTATGAGAACTCCAGATGGGAGTTCTGCTACACCTTGAGGCTTGAATTTTCGGCAACTAATAACGTCGCAGAGTATGAGGCCTTGCTAGCCGAACTTAAACTTGCTAGAGAGTATTCAGCGAAACACGTGATTGTGTACAGTGACTCTGAGCTGATCGTGAATCAAGTTTAGTAAAACTTTGATGTAGCTAGTTCTTTACTTAAAAATTACCTGGCAAAAGTGAAAAGCATGGTGAAAAATTTTGACAAATTAGAGATAGTTCACATCTCCCGAGAAGACAATGGAAAAGCAGATCAGCTTGCAAAGGTTGCAACCACTGAAAACCTTGAGCAATATACAAGATGCCCACGGGAGGTTCTGCAGACTCCAAGTATCGAGGAGCATGGACAAGAAATTTGCAGGTCATCGATGAAAAAAATTGGATGTTGCCATACTGAAGATGCTTGACTGACAAAATTTTGTCAGAGCGCCCAGACGATACCAAACATATGAAAACGACAGCGAGTTGGTATGTTATTGTGGATGGAAAAATGTACCGCCGAGCATACTCAACCCCATACCTCAAATGCCTCACTCTGAAAGAGGCAGATTATGTCTTGAGTGAGGTCCATCTTAACATATATGATCTCAAATTGGAGGTAAAAATTTATCCTTTAAAATCATGAGATGAGGTTATTACTTGCCTACAATGAAAAAGGATGCAAAGAATTTGTTAAAAGGTATGAAAACTATCAACTGCACGAGGATATGCTTCATCAACCACCAACTTAATTGAAACCCTTGTAGACGCCGTGGCCCTTTGCATAGTAGGGGCTTGATATCCTTGGCCCGTTTTCAATCGCCTCCGGTCAAAGAAAGTTTGTTATTATAGGGATTGATTATTTCACAAAGTGAGGGGAGGCTACTCCTTTGGCAAAAATTACCGAGTATAACGCCTTAAAGTTTGTACGATAGAGTATTATCGGCCAGTTTGGGATCTCAAAGGTTATAATAACTAACAATGGGAACCAATTTATGAAAAATCACTTCACCAAATACTGTATGAGTTTAGGTGTCAAGCTAATACATACATCAGTAGCTTACCCACTGGCTAATGGACAAGTGAAAGTGACTAACAAAACTCTGTTGTACGGGTTAAAGACAAAAATGGAGGATGCTAGGGGCTCCTGGGCAGATGAATTGTCTTCGATACTGTGGATTTATAGAACTACACCCAAGGAGCCAACTCAAGAACTTTGATCCATGAAAGTTCTCCATGAGGCAGTGATTCCTGTAGAGATTGGGTTATCCAATCTCAAGGTTGAGAACTTTGATCCTCTTAGTAATGGCTAGAGACTTAAAGAACATCTTAACCTGATCCATGAAATCCCGAAAGTAGCAAAGGTGAGAATGGTTACTTATCAGCAGAGAGTTGCACAATATCATAATAAAAGAGTGAAGGCTCAAAATTTTGACGTTGGAGATTTAGTCCTACACAGCATAGAAGCCACAGGGAAGATTATTAACAGAAATAAATTGTCCCCAAATTAGGAAGGCCCATTCATTGTGTCAGCCATCCTCCGAAATGGTACATATAAATTGCGCAATTAGGATGGTTAATTACTACCGAGAACGTGGAATGTCGTTCATCT
Organism: Nepenthes alata; assembly: GCA_028571085.2. NCBI lineage: Eukaryota > Viridiplantae > Streptophyta > Magnoliopsida > Caryophyllales > Nepenthaceae > Nepenthes > Nepenthes alata. The sequence continues at coordinate 10,761 of JAOVVI020005380.1, forward strand.
AAAGAAACTTTATCGATAGTTACATTCGAAGATCCAGGTAGGTAGTGTAAGCTTCCTCATGTGCTTGTATTGTATTCAATATTAATGAAATCGTTTACTTTTTTACGAGATCGTTTGCCTTTTTTATCTGTTTATTTTATTTTTATTATTATTTTATTTAAATGTGTGTGTGCTCATGTAGTAATGTATCAAACTAAACTGGCCTAGATTGCTTCTAAGTCAGGTGAGATTTTCATCCCACCTGTTTCGTGACCCAAGGTGGTCAAAATAACCTCGATCTAGTTATCGAGTGATCCACAAGCGATCGAAAATTTTAAATTATAGATCTATTCTAGTTGACCAAGCATGGTCAAACAATTAAACCTTAGGGGCTGTTTAGCATGCGTGCTTCGACTCAGGAATGAGTACCTTCAATCAACCATGGCCTGTAAACTAGGATTAAAATAATCAATAATCCTAAGTTTCACCAAAGCCCGGCATCAATAAAGCATAAAGCCAAAGCACTTAGCTAGCAAATGACTATTTACATAACAAAATAGACAACCAAAAAAGAGCTGCTATATTAATATGCCGTTGAATCTTTTACATCATCAGATGAATGACAACCCTTGGGAGCTCCCAGGTTGGCAAGAGCTTGGCTTTCCGGAGTCAGAAGAGTCTCGCAAGTCAGATGAGCGGTGGACATCTCTATTCCTATCATTAAAAACTTTGACCAAAAATTGTAGGTCAATTAGCAGGGCAATCTATTTGCATAGATGGACATCGTCCAAAAATTGGGCATTTAGCACGTGCCCCAACTCCTCCGGCCTGAGACAGGCTCTCAACTCAGAACGCAAGTGTGCATTTTTACTCCGAAGCTCTTCGTTTTGTTGGTTGGCCTGCTCAAGAACGTCCTTGGCACTATGCAACTCAGCTTGAAGATTAGAGATTTAGTCTTGGAGTTGTTACAGAGTGCTGGGATCAACCTGGGTAAGTCGTACACGGATGATTTCATCCTGCAATTGACGAATCCACAGCTTCCTTTGATGAAGACCAATCTTCAGTGGGTCAATCATTATTTCATCATGTGGGCACACAAAGTAGGTAAATCTAAGAAATCAACGTTTTCTCAACTTAATGGAAAAGATTAACTAAATACTTACAGTGAGAAATGATACTCTGAAAGCTGCATCAGTCAAAGAAATTATTGACCTAGTTGCCATAGTGGATTTAGGTCGTCTCCCAATGGGGCTAGGGCGAGGCATTGAAGCCGTTGAACCTGGAGTGAATGGCCACGTAGGAGGTTGTTCTCCAGCCTCTGGTTGAGATGAGGGAGCAACTGGATTAATCGTCGGAGGCACTTGATGAGAACTCTCCTCTCCACCAGTCGCTCTAGCAACTTCCTTTGCGGTGGCTTGACAAATAGATGGCCCAACTTGTGTGTGCAAAGAGGCAGGCAATAAAACCTCTTCAGCCTAGACATCTTCAGCCTCAATTTGAGGGCCACGCTCGCCGGACTACCCAACATCAATCGACTGGCCCAAGATCTCGTAAATGCTTGGGGGCTCCTCAAAAGTTATTGGAGGATCCTCACCAGTTACGATTTCAAGTCTTGAACCCGTTTGCAACTCTAACTCCAAACCCGTTTGAACAGGAGGGTTTGAAGCTGGGCTCCCAGGATGTGAAACTTTTGGCCCATGCCCAGGAGGATTTGCCTCAACGAATTGAGAGTTGGAAACTTGCCACTATGATGAAGCAACTTTAACTTTAGTAACACCCATTTTTCTTTTACGTGAATTAGGTGGTGACGTATTGACAACCACCTTTTCTTCTATATCGGTCACCCACTCAGTAAAGACCAGCAGCTCTGATGAAAGAAGGTGATCCTTATTCTTATCGGTGAAAGATCTGCCTTCTCCTGGAGAATTTCAATGTACGGTCTAGCAGACTCCTCATCTTGAGGAGTAGCCATACCGGTGGGTGAATCAGTGACTCTTTTCCAACCACCGTAAATGCCCACAGATAACTTCAAAAGGAAGAATCTATCTTTCCAATCCTTTACGGACTCGTGGATTAGTTCGGAAAGATTTATCTCCCTTGAAGACAATGAGATCCAATCACGGCTTTGAGCGAATCGAAAAAAAACTTTGACAGCAATGGACTTAAAGTTCAACCCACGAAGATGAAAAAATATGTTGAGGCTGCAAAGATACCTAATAGCGTTCGTATGGAATCTGGAAATGGGAACGCCGAAATCCTTTAACATCTGAAGTAGCTCATGCGCAATGGGAATACGGAGGCCACCCTTAAGGTGGATGTCGTAAATAGTGATGAAGTCGTCTGGCGGAGCGCAAGCTTTGTCATCCTCACTAGGTACCACGTATGGAATATCCCTGGGAATTCAAAATTGGGAATACAGCCTGTCGACGTCATCTCTGGTGAGCACCAATTGAACATCAGCAACGTGAACGACCATTGGAGCGATACTCTATGGAGAAGTGGAATGGCCAAAGAATATAGAGATTCGAGAGAGAGTTAGGGTTTGAAGATAGAAGACGATGAAAAAAACTAACTCAAAATAGTGCTGAATTTATAGACGATTTTTCGGAGTAAAAAAAGGTCGCCACTTTTGAATTGAAAGGACGCGTGGTTTCAAGAAATGACATGATTACTGATCTATATGTGTCATTTAGGTAATCGTCCTCATTAATGATGCGATAGACAAACTTTGAAAAACAAACCGGTTAGTTGCTACTGATGGACCCATTCTGGAGACTCTCCCTCCGGAGACTTTTATCTTCTCCGGATATCGTTTCACTTCAGAGATCTTCATCTCTTTCGGAGAAATTTTCATTCGAGAGATCTCCATCTTCTTCGGAGATCTTCCTACTCCAGAGACCTTTATCTTCTCCGGAGATTTTTTCACTCCGAAGACCATATCTCTCCGAAGATTTTCTTCTTTACAAATACCTTATCTTTCTAAAGACCTTTTTCTCCCCAAAAACTTTGTTTTCTCCGAAGACTCTATTCACTCTGGAGATCGTGTCTCTCCAGAGACCTCATTTACTTCAGAGATTTTATCTTTCCGGAGACCTTTTTCTCTCCAAAAATTTTATTTTCTCAGGAGATCTTATCTCTTCGAAGATCTTGTTTTCTCTGAAGACCTTGTCTCTCCGGAGGCTCTGTCCACTCCGGAGACCTCGTTCACTCTGGAGATTGTATTCGAAGACCTTTTTCGCTCCGAAAATGTTATTTTCTCTGGAGACCTTATCTCTCTGGAGATCTTATTTCCCCAGAGACCTTGTCTCTCCGAAGACTCTGTCCACACCGAAGATCGTGTCTCTCTGGAGACCTCGTTCACTTCGGAGATTGTATCCGGAGATCTTTTTTTCTTTGGGAACTTTATTTTCTCCGGATACCTTATCTCTCAGAGATCTTGTTTTCTCCGGAGACTCCGTCCACGCCGAAGTTTGTGTCTTTTCGAAGACCTCGTTCACTCTGGAGATTGTATCTCTCCAGAGACCTTTTTCTCTCCGGAGACTTTGTCCTTTCCGGAGATCGTGTCTTTCCAGAGACTCTGTCCACTCCAGAGATCGTGTCTCTCTGGAGACCTTGTTCACTCCGAAGATTATATCCGAAGACCTTTTTCTCTCCGAAAATTTTCTGGACACCTTATCTCTTTGGAGATCTTATCTCTCTGGAGACTCTATTCACTCTGGAAATCATGTCTCTCCGGAGACCTCGTTCACTCTGAAGATTGTATCTAGAGACCTTTTTTCTCTCCAAAAACTTTATTTTTTCCGGAGACCTTATCTCTCCGGAGATCTTATTTTCTCTGGAGACATTGTCTCTCCAGAGATTTTGTCCACTCCGGAGATCGTGTCTCCCCGAAGACCTCATTCACTCCGGAGATTATATCTTTCCGGAGACCTTGTTCTCTCCGGAGATCTTATTCTCTCCGAAAATTGTGTCTCTCCAGAGACCCTGTTCAATCAGGAGAAAATGTCTCTCTAAAGATTTTGTTCTCTACAAATGCCTTATCAATCTGGAGACCTCGATCACTCTGGATATTGTGTCTCTCCGGAGACCTCATTTGCTCCGGAGATCTTGTTCACTCCAGAGACCTTGTTCACTCTTGGGATTGTGTCTCTCTGGAGACCTCATTCACTCCAGAGATCTTATTTCTCTAGAGACCTCGTTAACTCCAAAAATCATGTCTTTTCGGAGATCTTGTTCACTCTGATGGTCGTGTCTCTCCAGAGATCTCGTCCACTCCGGGAGATTTGTCACTCTGAATTTTTTTTACTACATACTTAATCCATTACTGGAGTTTGATCACTCCCGCTCAATTCCGTCCCTGATTGACTTCAAAAAAATCAGACACAAGGTGATTCCGCAAAGAATACAACAGAGAGCAAATGGAAAAGGAATACACCATCAGTGAACATACCAGAGATTTAAAGTTAACAACTTTTGGTATGGGAGTTAGTGATGGGTACGGCTACAATTGGGCCTATATGAAGAATGGCCACTAGGACCATGATGAGAAATGGGCTGGACAGATCGAAGCATATAAACGTAGGCCCAACAAAATCCCTTTCAGTAAACTGTTGGGTCATGCTCACGATCCCACGTCTGGAGACTATAACTATTTCAGTTTAACTCTAGAGATCATAACTGCTTCAGTTTAACTCCCGAGATATTAACCGCTTCAATTGATTCTATCTATTGTGACGTCACAGGTCATGAAAAAAATAGACATATCAAGAATTGAATGGTCTGAGCATCATATAAAAGAAAAGGAACGAGACCAGTCAGAAAAAAAAGAGAAAGCCACTACTTGGATTGTTGCATGGATATAAGTTGGACAAAAACACTTGGACTAAAAGAAGATGGACGATTATCTTCTCCTTTAAAAATTTTTGTTCTTTTCTCTTTATTTTTGGACGAGAACTGACTTTAACGTCGGAGTGCTTTTCGGGGAGCAAGCCTCAATTATACTCTGATCATTGGTTTAGTTGTTGTGCGCAGATTTTGGATTGTTGACGATGAAGTGGAGATCCTACTCACTAAGAGGGTATAATCGACACCCATTATTAATTCAGATCCCTGATATGCATAAAGAATATCTAAATTAAATTCTTTTGTACAAAAAATTTAAATTTTAGATAATTTTTAAAAATTTAAATAATTTAATATAATATTATTTTTATTTTAAATATAAATAATTGTTTATAAGTTAAATATAATTAACTTAATAAGAGTATTTTTTATTTTTTGATAATAATGATTAGACAAAACATATTGGGAACGCGGTCACGTCTCGATCAGACGATCTCTTCACAGACGTGTCTGATCGTTCAGCTTTCAACAGCCGCATTTTCAGGCTTACTGCTGCTGAGAGAAAATATCGCGTACCAACTAGAGGTACAGCGCTGTCGCCGTGGTTCCATCACAGCCTCGTGATTGCTTCACCATTGGATAATCAAACCTTGAAAAAAATTATATTATTTATTCATATTATTTATAATACGTTTATAATTTTTAAATTTACTAAAATTTAAAAATATAAATAAATGAAAACATTTTTAAAAATTAGAAAGTTATAAAATAGTAATATAAGTATAAACATTAATCAATAAATATTAATATCATATCTTTTAATATTGATATTTTTTATAATAAAATAATATTATGATATAATACACAAGCAATGATATATGAATATATTTTGTGCTTAAATATAATTTTTAATTTATTTTTTTCTACTATATATATTATTGTTAAGTATTATCAAATATTCATATTTATTTTACGATCTAAAAATAAAAATA
>JAOVVI020005381.1:0-16572 GCA_028571085.2 Nepenthes alata
AATCTGAAGATTTTGATTCTACTCTCCTTCATTCCCTCCTCCCAACATCGACCATCTGTTTTTTAATTATCGCTCATTAGATCTAAAATCTGCCGGATAAATTTAATTATTTTTTTGTTTGGTAAGAGATCAGCAGATACCCCTATAGTTTCTAACTCCGGATTTCAGACAAAAAAACACACACAACGGAAGGACATAATGCAGAAGAATGAGAATACTTGAACCTCAATTCCTTTCTGAACAGGTGGCCTCCACGGATCCCTGCCTTTCGGTGGTAGCACAATGCAGTCGAAAAGTTTCTCGATTAAGTGGCACGGATACTGTAAGGCTCTGTCTACCCCCAAGTTGATTAATTTGTCTCTGCCCACAGTTCAATATAGCCATTCTCCTCACCGGCCCCAACTACTCGAGAGTTCACCTCTAAAGACGGCACCATGCCATTGTTAAAGCAGGGAGCTGAAACTTTCAACAGGATCAGTCTCTTCAAGCATGGCTGCCGCCTGAAAGCATTCCATGGCATCGGCAATTCTCCCATCATCCCTGTGTACCATTCCAAGCCAATACCAAGCCTTACTATTTGTAGGATCAATTCTTAATGCATCCGAGAGCAAGCCTTTTGCGACAGGCAATGCATTTGAGCTCATCTTTGACAAGAGAGCACCCAGTGATATTTTGCACGGAACACTATCTGGTTCCCACAAAACAGCATTGATATAAGCAGCCAAAGCTTCATTTAATTGTCCCCGTACATCACACATCGTACCTACCAAAGTGGGGAAAATACTGTCAATTCCATACATGAAAATACAATATCGGTCGATGTGTATCGGTATCGGACCTTTAATACTAATATTTACCGATATCATAACAATATTATGATATATTATCATATCGAAAATATATTAACCAATATTCAAAATGTTAGCTGGTTTACCTAATATTTAACCAATTATCAATATTTAAAATGTCAGTTGATTCGTCCAATATTTGACCAATTTGGATAATACTACCATGTTAGCTTACAATTTTCATAAAAAAAAAGTTTCTTTCGATATATTTGGTATTGATATATATTATTCACTATGTTTGATACTGATATGGTTATAACCGATACCGATATTTTCATCAATAGTCAATTCACAATCAAATGCTAGTAATCAACTCAAACAACCACAAAAAACAAGCAAAGTGGAAAAAGAGGGGAAGAGATTTATTAGTGGATTACTGATTAACACCAAAGTAGAGAGTCTCTGGATCAATCATTTTTAGGGTGTGCCACTGGGAACAGACATAGTTGAGGTTAGAGGCAACAGAAGGGGAAGGGAGTAGATTAAGAAATACTTGGTTGAAGGCAGCAACTAAGGCTTTGAAGCCTAACAGTTCTAGGAGTTTGTTGTCCATAATCGTGATAAATGGTGGAAGTAGATTCATATATTTGAATTTTGAACCAACTGGTTGGAACTAGAGGTTGAAGTTTGTACTACATGTGGATATTTGTAGCTTAGTGGAATGCAGCTTCCTAATGTCTTTTGGAATTTCTCCATCCATCTGTATCATAATGGTGTGACAGGATTCATATTATCAGCCCTACTTGGTGAACTTGGTGGATGATGTTGATGTTGACGATTGAACTGTTGGTACGACATGGATGTTGATAGCTTACTTTGTTGCATCTTCCAGTGTTTTGTTCTTTTTCTCAGCTTAAATTTATCTCAATGAATCCAGAAACTAACAGAATAACAAGAAAAATCTGAAAATGAACAAATCAGCTCTATTCCCTTTTAAGAGAAATTGACACCAAAATGGTAAAAATCCAAGTTCATCAAAATTCATTATTTTATACCAGGCCCTAAATTACATTGACAACCTCTCTTTGTTTAGTAAAAGAAGCATGATTAGAGGAAAGCTACACAATTCCTCTCAACCTTTTATATTTCAGACATTCAAACACCAGTCTTGCTCTAAACTGTCAATCAATGACCGAACTGGAACATTTTCATGAAAGATGATCAGTTCTTTGTTTGTGATTACCCAATGAAATTTTGCAACTATGTCTGGAGACAATCAGACTAAGAAGTAAACTTATGCAGTAACCTGAACAAAGGAAGAAAAAGGGCATTGATCAGAAACCGATGTTAGCTACTGCAACATGCTATTTGGCAAGAGATATGAGAACCAAGTTATGACAGCGGATAGTTTGGTGCTACCAATTTTGAGGAAAAGCAAACAGAAGAAAAAAAGTGAGAAGGAATTTTCCTTGAATTAGCCAAGACCATGCTCCTGCAATTACTCTTACTTCCACTGGCCCCCAGAGAAAGGCAAATAATGAAAACAATAGAGCATCGGAATCATGTTCTTGCAATTAGCATAATTAAAAACTTGCCTTCAGTCTGCAGTGCTTCTGCAGAGTATTGCTTAAGCGCCTGAGCTTTCTCCAGGCATATCTCAACGTCTTTCCAGTGTGAAAGGCTGGAGTATAAATTTGCTATGCCATGCCACACTTCAAATTCGTTCACTTTATCAGCCTACCAAGGAGCAACAGAAGTACAAAGTCATGATCATTAGGAAACTATTATCCATAAAAATAAATTTTGTTGCTGATTTTTGACCAAGAAGAAGACTTTCATAAATAAAAAAGTATTCACAAACTCTACCATATTTTTAAGGAATCTGCCACTTGCCACTTCATGTCCCACCTTATATCGCTTCAACACTCCCCGCAAAAAAATAAATCAATATAAAAGGTCTCTCAGATTATGCGCCCATGAGCTTTAATGTGTTCTTCAGGGAGAAGCAACTTGTCACATGAAATTGGAACAATTGATGTCCCACATATTTCATGTCGTAGAAGCAATGTCTCCCAAGAACATAAAAGGTCACCCGAAATCATAACACATATGCATGAGCCTAATTTTGGAACACTGGGAAGGATTATTTGCTAAAAAAATAGAACTTTGTGGGAATTTAATTGTGGTCCATAATGTGGTTAACATCATAGGTCACATTTTATCTACAGAAAAGTGAAATTCTCACTGTTTAAGTGAGATAAAGTAGATTCAGGTCTTATTAAAGAAGATCATTTCCCTTTATTATTTTTTAATCCTGTTACATAATGTTAGTTTTTTTTCTTTAGTACTTATGTTATAACCAATAGTTTTAGCAAAAAAATTTGGTGATTTCAAAGCTTTTGGAAGGATATTGATTTTATGATGAGAATTATGGTCATTTGTCATCCCATGGGTAAAAGGCAGAAGTTTATCCACTTAAAGCTTGCTGATGACTTAAAATGTTATTTTATAAATCCGGTAATATTCTGTTAAGCTGATAATTAACTGCCTTCAACACTTTCTAAGAGTGTCAAGGCTTTATGCTAATCAAACTGAGTCACACAAATTCTTTACTCATATATCAGCTTCATTAAAAAGAGGCTGAATTTGACAAGTTCTGTGGGAAGGAGAACTACCTATTAAGAATTTAGGGCATCCTTTATGCTCAAAATTGTCGAATGATTCTTGGTAAGTCATCACTAGTATAAGAAGCTAGAACACTAAGGTAAGCGCTTGTTTAGTTCTAGGCTATGGAATAGCTCACGAGGTGGAATATTTTTATAACTGTTAACAGCTTGGGGAGTAAAGAAATCAATAAGGGAAAAAAAATGAAAATGAAAGCAATTGAAAAATAAAACACTTTCTTTCTGAACATTGACAGAAAATCATATGGAATAGAAAATAGCTTTCAATAAAAATATGTTCTTTATTTGATTGTCAAGAGAAAATAAAGAGAAAAATGGCACAGGTCCTTAACGTTACAACATTTTTTTACATTAATCATTATACTTTTTTCATTATAATTTTCCTTGTAAATCAAACATAATATTTTCCTTAATTTTTCTTTCTTTGAATACCTAGTAGGATTCAACTAATCAAATCAATTATTTTAAGCATAAAAGTATATTTGTGTTAAAAAGACAACCTACTGCATGAAATTCTCACATTATGAGATTTGTGGATGGCTAAATTTATGCAACTTTACATTGAATTGTGGAGAGGTTAGTTCCATAGTTTGAAAAAGTGACCTCTATGTCATGGATATATTTGTGTGTACTACCTAAAAGAGTATTTATGCACGGAACTAATGCTACCTGAATATTTTGTGAAAGAAATTCAGTCTTATAAAAATATTTATCTAATTTGGTGATGAAATGAGAACTAAAAAGAAGTTTGGCTGCTTGGTACCTAATGCATACTTGAAAAATGTGTTCGATCCAAGGTGCTTTGTTGCAACCCCTGGATCAAATAATCTGAATTTTAAATATCATAAATACAAACAAGAGTTCATAGTGTTTAGATATCTTCCCAAAATAGCCTCCAACACTTAAGCTAGTGTCATGCTAGCCAAACTGGTATTCAAAAGATTAAGGAATGACTACTTCCATAGTGTAAATGACAGTGTCGGGTGAGGAGAAGAATATTTAGGGTCTTCTATAAGACAAATTCCGTGCCCTAGAAAGGGTCATTGAAGATGGAAAAAGAAGAGAGATTTTCAAATGCTCTTTCTGAAATGGACAATAATGTTATCTCAATTGAAGTTTCTTAAAGCCAACTTTGTGTGCCTTTCTCTTCAACAGAATGAAAGAAGAGAAGGAGAAAATAGAAGTCTTCTTCCTTAGAATATCTGGGAAGTACTTTGACTTCATTAGACTTGCATTTAGCAAACTTAGGAGATTGTTAGCCGTTTCAGATTAAACACTTGTTGGATCTTTCTGGACTCATTAATTTCGGGCACAGAGACATCATATTTATAGAAGTACTAGACTTATCCTAAAAACGGCCAAATTAGCATACATGAGTGGGATCATGAAGGCAGTTTTCCTAACGGGTGAAACATGTCCTTCATGCTTTGATCAACTGAAAATGTGATTCTCTGATTGCCAGGGCTTGACCGCCACTATAATGATCATGGGCTTATGGGAAGATTGCAAACTGCTAACCAACTAACTTCTGATTTGCAATTTACTTGCCGACGTAGTGATCCAGTTACTGAGGACACCACATTCGCAGATAACAACCCTCTAGTGGATAGTTTCTATCCTTCTAACATCTGAAAATTCAGACCTTAGACATCTTGGACATACTGGACATCTTGGACATACTGGACATCTTGGAGCTATAATAGGATGTCGGTGAAGTCATACTAGCGGTACCTTGGCCTGACACATTGTCCTGACAGCTACCGATAGAGTGATAATAAGAAGCCGATGGAATCATCCTAGGTGCGCCTTGGTCTGGTACCTTTGTTTAACATCCTAGACACTCGACCATCTCGAATGTTTTGGTGGAATAATAAGACACCAGTGGAGTCACACTATGGGCACCTTGATCTGGCTGCCACAGTTTGGAGAGCTTTGGTCTAGCACCGTGGTCTCACATCCCGGACACCTAGGGTCTTCTACCAATGTAACTCTTTAACAGTGTGAATTTCTGACAACTTGGGCCTTCTAATAGCATGGACCTTTTGACACCATGAGTCTTCTTTTACAATCCAAACCTATGACAATTCAGATCTGACATTATGTCTCTGACAATCCGGACTCTGACATTCGGGTTCAGTAATACTGTTATGTTGTTGGGTCCATCATTATCAAATTTGCAGCCCCCATGAAAGGGGATGACTAACTATTAATGATTTTATGGGATTCTGCTGCATTCATAAAACAGTTAAGGACATTAGTTTAGATATGCAGAATCTATGGGTCAAATGGATGCAATGTATATACCTAAGGGGATTGAAACAAGTAAGAAGCTACATCATATGGTTTTTTAGGATGCAAACTAGCTAGAAAAGGTCAAGGTACAGTGAGTAACATCACATTTTTACTTTCCCACAGAGATGTGAAAGGAATGTTGAATCTTACCAGATGAGTACTTCTGAGGGGCCCACATGATTTCCTCTGGGCTTGAACAAGTGCTAGGAGGTATCGATAGGTTTCTATGGCATCCGTTGGTAATGATTGAGAGATCTTCAGCTTTGCTTTCATCTTAAGAAGCAATCTTTGCTCCCATTTCACTGTCTCATCTAAAGCAGTGTCAATGACCACCATAGCTTCGGAAAATCGCTTCTGAGCAGACAATACCAAGGCAAGAAGTCTCCAACCGTTCAATATGGATCCACCTGTTGCATCAATAAACCGTTTTGCATAATGCAAAGCAGCATTTAAATTACGTTGCTCTGCATATTGAGCTCCCAATTCAAAAAGCAAATCAGGGTTCTTGCGCTCAAAAACAAAAGCCTCCTCTAACAACTTTGATGCCTCTGACTGCAAATGAGACCGCTCAAAGTCTGAGGAAGAACTTTTTGCTTGCTTCCCTAAACAAAGCCCCATCATGCGGAGACCAACACCTTTTAAGTGCTCATCCATTCCCTGGGCATTGGTAACTGCCCTCTCCGCGTATTTTGTCCCTTCAGCAGCATACAAAGAATCCTGACTACAGATCTTGGCAGCCAATAACAATGGCATAAGGTCATTAGGTCTTTCATGCTTGTGTAATGACTTCCTCAATAGATCCAAGGCATCTTTGTTTTCTCCTGCTGCACTATAGCATAGAGCCAAACTATTCCAGCGATCGACACGATTCAAGATTCCAGGTCTGCCCTCTTCGAGTTGCTTTGCTAAAACAGAAGTCTGGCCGCAAACAGACAATGCAAATGTAAGGTGCTCCATGACTGACTGATCCCATTTGATCTTTCCAAGGCAGCATTTCCTCAGTATAATCATCAGCAGTAGAATTGCCTCTTCCAAATTGTTTCTAGGTATATATGCTCCCTCAATTTGAACTGATAAAGAAGGTGATGCAGCCTCCACACCACTGTACAGCAGAAACACTGCAAACTTTTTTTGAATCCTCGCACAGCAGTCACTATCAAGGTTCCACTGGCCAAGAAGAGCACGCCTATAAGCACTAATAGCTTCATGATGAGATCCAGCCTGCTTCCAAAGTTCAGGAAGGAGTTCTACAGCCTGGCTAACTGTCTCTTGCAACTTAGTATCCACTTGTAAATCAGGTATGCCGTGTTGAAATATACTTTCCACAGCATCAAGGACACTTTTACATTCACTAGCAGCTTCTGTAGAACTCAATAAAACACAGGATTATGTCATACGTATTGGAAGGAGTGGGAGAAAAAAAGAGGACGGCAAAGGAAGGTAGAGTTTTAAAAGCAAGTTTCTTTCCCTGATCCAAAGCCAGGGGAAAAATTCCATACCAGTTAGTCTCCTGAGCTTCTGAAGAGATTTGGTCTTGAGATATATTGCTTCAAGAACCAGACCAGCAGCTCGCTGGGAGATACCATGCACAGAGTCGGTGGGAGAACGGGCCTTTCTAGAAGGTTTTTCAGTAAGAGAAGGCTGCAACCGCTGTATAGCAGCATGAAGATCAATACCATCAAATACACGAAGCGCACCTTCTACATTACCTCTCTGATACTCCAGCCGTCCCAGAAGAGCTCTGGCTTCCTGAAAAGACATGTTTAAAAGTTAGCTAAGTCTTAATGCATGTGCTTATGTAGCAGGGGGGAGGGGATTGAATAAATGCTATTTGAACCTCATGTCAGTCCTGACTCCTTGGTAGATAATATTAACAAGAAGAAGGAAAATGATTTTTTAGTTCACTGGTTAAATATAATTCACAGAAAAGAAGCAAAAGTATAGTGACGTGCCAATGCACTTGATACTTGAAAACCACAATAATCTCAACTACAACTAAGATAGGAGGTTTAGATGCAACTGCTTCATGAGCAATCTATATTAAAGATGATATTTCAAATATTCTAAGAATCTCTTAGCCACTGTGACAAATAGCTTCCACTCCAAGAATGCCCATGCAAGTGATACTGAAGTACCTTAAAAACCCTTGATAGCATTTGCAATAATGGACTGCCCTTATGCTTGACAACTACAATGAGTTTGACAGTCCCTCCCTCAAGCAGCATTGGATTTCATTTTTTTATAAATCCTTTGGCAGAAGAGCTCAACCAGCTCTGCTGGATACCTAAGGAACAAACCAATCTATAGATGCAGTTGTCATCCTAATACTAGTGGAGGACATCAAATGAAAATTAAATAGTACTTTGAATTATGACTCTTTAATTAATTTCTTTGGAAAGTACATCTTATCATTGTTAAAAGTTCAACTTGTGCTCAACCATCAATCTTCTTCTCACCATGAATTTTCTATTATCTTGGGGTGGCATTGAGAAGATGCAGGAGGACTACTTACTGTGTTTCATTAACTTGTTCTCCAAACCAAGAAAATCAACTGGCACAGCAAGGACATTGACAAAAATTGCATTGCAGGCCAACAAACCTGGTTGAACTTACCACCTTGGTAGCATTAGCTTGGGGAAGCTTCCTGTATAAAATCTTCCTATGCTTCATGTCAGCATTATTTTTGCTTTTAGTTAGTACCAACTTGGGAAACTAGCTTCTTGGCAGAGCAGGCAAGCACCTCAGTATGGGATAAGCTCACCCTCTGGTGATGTCAACTTGTCTGGTCAATGCTCCCTATTTTTTTACATGCCTGCTTGGCAAGCACCTAAACAATGGTAGGTTTAGATTTAGGATTGATAAATTTCATGACATTGTATTTTACCTCGAGTCTCTTATATCACTATTAGTATTATGTCTTGTGTGTCGGTCTTAGTTTTGGGGCTATTTTTGGTTAAGTATGGTGAGAAGGTTTTCCTTGTTTGTTTGGCTCGCACATAATCTTACCCTATCATTTTCGTGCAAGATACAACAGCTCAAACTACAAAGGTCTAGAGTTGATTCACATGATGTCATGGTGACTGCTGCCAGAAACTCTGTTGCAGAATCTCTTCAGGCAATGTCCGCGTGCCTTTTCATTCAAGCAAAGATATAATCTCTGCCCACCCTTCACGTCACCGCACTACTTTGACCAGAGCATTCGTTCTCTTCTTAAAATCCAAACCTCCTTGACTCCTGTTTCTGAAGGAACGAAAGATTTGTTTAGAGAGTGGACAGAACCTTACTCGAGACTCCAAGTGTGCAACCATGTGAAATTTGTAAGAACCACCATACAATTGAGAGATCTTCATTACTTGTTCATGTGTGCATCAACATTCCTAAATCTCTAACCTAAACAACAATTTAACTTATCAGCTTGCAAACCTACCAAGTTTCGGTGTATGGCTCACATGTAGATTTGAGAGGCGTTTGTGGCTCTAGAAGTTCGGTCAATCAGAGATTCACTTGAAGAAACTAGAAGATGTTTGGGTAGCTACAAGTCTATAAATTTAAGAAGTGTTCTAGATAATGACATGTCCGATGTTAGTCATCTAGAGGATCCAGCGCGTTTATTCGTTAATCTGTAAGTTGACTCTTTTTATATAATATATTTTTAGTCAGTGACTCAGAGCTCAGGCGATTCTATCTAAATGATTTGTTCAAAAGATTTCTTTTGTTTACTATATTATATATTCTCTCTATAATGGTGATGATCAATATTTGAGTACCTCCTAGATCCGTAATTTCTTAAGTGTATTGAAGTTGCAATATTTTATATTTCTTCTTCCGCGTAGAAACATCCATTCACTCTTTCTAGGTGTTTGTAGGTCTAAATGTCATTCTCTCAAATAATTTTGTAAAAAAGTAAGTGTGATTGTACAAGTAGGGGACAGGACACCCTGCCAACACTATAAACATCCAAATGCCAGTTATTTAAGAGGACTTCTTGCCTTCAAGTTGAATGCTAATTGAAAAGTTCTGACATGAGGGAAACATGAGAAGAAAGGAATTGAAGGCTGTACGAGGAACAAAATGCACCAACGAATATGACAACAATGATATGACTGAATACACTTCTGAAAGACCAATATTCTGACGTGTTTGAACACTAATAAAAAATCCGTAAAGTTGGTTGCCATTTGTATATCAAATCCAATTGAAAGGCATCCAACAGATCACATAGTGCTTCAAGCAATGACAGACAACAATATACTAAAAGGGTGACCCCAACACACATAGTAGGTTTGGGGAATATCATATTTGCACAACCTTACCTCAACGTTGCATTGCAGCGAGCTTGTATCCATAGTTTAAACTTGTAACCTTTAGTTTATAGAAAAGTAACCTTACCATTATACTTAAGCTAATTCTCTAACAACAATTTATATGGCAATAAATATTTGCTTTGTAAAAGTAATTTTATAAAAATTTAAGATTTGCTTATCTCTTCACCATTTATAGAATATAAGGATTTATTGTTATTGTTGTATTTAATGATATCTTCTCCAAAATGTCTATCAAGGCCAATTCTGCCAAATATGACGAAGCATCTGAATTTTTATCTCAAAAAGGAGAAGATTAGCAGGATGGAACAACCCTCTATCACATAAAATTACATGGCCTAGTATGGTGAGGTTCATATGTATGCATCATTGACCATACATTAGAAAGAGGGGCAGGTAACCTACAGGTCACAATTGAGCAATTTTATCGTTATATCAAGATTCACCCTCAAATTAAACCTATAAACAAAAAAATTTGTACTTTCAATTTCCTAAAACCATAAACGAACCAACTTCAAGACATGCATTAAGGATTACAAACCGTCATCTGCAAGAACCCTGAACGGGAGCCACAACGTCCCTTCAAATGCCAAAACAGTAAAAGCACTTGAACTTATAAATTACCCAAAAGTACGTATTTTCAGCTCAGTGTGTTCAAAACAACCATTTCAGAGGAATCATTGGACACGTATAAGGCAATAGTGATTGCGAAAACTGGGCCAATCAACAGCATAAAAACACGAAACATCTCCCAATTGTGTTTAAACAAAGTGTTCCATTGGAGGCCAAAATGAAACTCCAAATCCATGCCATCTTTCTTAATGTAAGACAATGGGCAGGGCACTCAAGCAATACAGTTGCTTACTAAAACCTAGCAAAGTCACCTCAAAATTGAGAGATAATCCTTCCCGCAACGAGGATTCCGCCTCCTGAATGTTGCCCTCATCGAGTTTCGCTTCAACCTCTGTTGTTTTTATGGCAATGCCATTTGCACAGAATTCCTTAACTCCCATTCCCTCATCAAGATCCCTCAACGCCGACGCTGACGCCGACGCCGACGCCGTTGATTGATTGCCAGGCATAAGCATATACCGAGAGACACACCACTTCACTCTCTCCCTGTGAAGTCCTGCTAACTCTGGCATTATCAATTCACCGGCATGAGAAAGAACTTCGCAACATCATGTTTCTTGCATTCCCTACGAATTAAACAAACAACAATGCACGGATCATCATTAAATACCGTAAATTTCTATATCCAACAAATATCCGACGCAATGTAGCTGCCATTCATATACAACAATTCAGGCATTTTTTTAGTTCTCATTAAAAAAATTCCGTTTCTAAGTCAAATATTCCCAAATTAACAAACGAAAAATAAGCAATGATCCAAATTGAAATGCAGATTGCCTCTACCTCGGCTTAGAAGTCTTGATTCTCTCTCACATTATGAAATACAGAGGAGGAGATTCTTGAGGATATTAACGTTATAGAATTTCTCTCTTTTTGGCTGACGAAAGCTCAAATAGATGTTGAAAAGGCCGACAACGGACGCGAGCATTTAATAGGCCCGCCTCTCCCTCTCTCTCCTCTCTCTTTCGATCCGATCTGCTGAGTCCGAGTCAACCCAAATTTGCCGACACCAATCGGATTGTCCAAATTGGACACCCAACACAAGTATGGAAATCGGGTCGTTCAAATTCGGGTTTAGACGACAATGTAGCAAATTTTACCGTTGTGCATTTTCTTCCATAAATAGGTTAAATGTGTCACGTTTCATGTCGACTTAGGTCAGAAGTTTCAATAAATTCGTCAATTTTTGCATTAAATTTCAGTGACGTGTCAAGAATTTCCACCCAAATAATGCAGCATAAATTTTGCCGGAAGCGGTGGTCCGTATTCTCCTATTTATATCATTAATTTTTAAAAAATAATAGTGTAAATTTAAATATTAAATAATATTATATAATATTTTTAAATTAAATTTTTTATATATTAAATTTAATATATTTAGATATTATAAAAAATTAAAAAATATAATTATTTTTAAATTTTTTTATTTTTAAATTATGGTCATTAAATTTTAATCGAATTACCTATATAAAAAAAATAAGATTCTATTTTTTTACTAAAAAAGTAGAATCCATCATTCTTAAGTTAACTTACTTAAATTCAAAATATGTATTTAGTTTTACTTATTTAACTTTTTATTTGACAAATAATATCAGCATAGTTACATTATTAATATCACATATGAATTAAATTATATATAATTATGTCTAATTTAATCAAAAAACTCTATAAAATTAATAGTAATTTAATTAAATAAGTCAAAGTATTTCCGACAATATTATCAATTTGTTAATTATATTATTAATATATATTAACTTTTTAAAGAAATTATAAAAATAAGCTTTCTATGTTATACAATTATAAGTTTGCATATTTAGCCTTTTCAAATTTTACAATAAAACAAAGCCTAATAGACTAAATCATTTGCTATAGTTTTGGGATTGGTATGTCTCCTTAGGAATATGTACTTGGTATATCTTACTCTTATCTATTAAATAAAAAATATTTAAAATTTTAAAAAAAATTATCAAAATTGTTATTTTTTAAAATTTTTTGCTATGATGTTGAATATTTAACTGATATTAATATTTTAAAAAATTATAAAAAAATATTATACATATATTTTTTATATTATATTATTTTTTCATATTTCAGACCTTAGTCTAACACAGGGGATTGTGTATATATATTTCTAGATTTTTACAGTTTTGATTTGTATATTCATAATGATACCATGAGAGTGGAGTGTTGGCGGAGGATGTCACCTTGTCGAGGCAGTGCCACCGCAATTGATATGCTCGGTGAAGGAGGGAAGAGACCCACAGATCGGAGATTGTCAAAAAAATAAATAATAAATTATTTTCTTAATTCCTTTTAACTTACACAGTTGGCATGCGACATACCCTTATTAATCTTACATTTACTGTACATAAACATTCTTTAATTTTCAGCGGCACAGAGCTTCGTGGAAGAATCGTCAGAAGTGTGTTCTAAAGGAGTTCCTCGGGTAATAAATAGTGGGTCAAGTGTTGGCAACTCAAGCGGCCGATACTTATATTAATACATCATTTCCTCTTTACGCCATTAATTGCAAGATTTAAAACACATTTGAATGCTGACTCGAGAAAGAGAGAGAAATAAGAAAAATAAGAAGAAAAAGGCTTCAAATCTTATTTTGCAATTCGTATATTTGGATACGCCGTTTTAACTTCTTGTTTAAAGTATTTTATATGTAGACATTGGTGGTTTGTATAATAAAACTCCAATTTATATTGGATATTTCATAAACTTAATTCTATCACTTTATTTATAAATGTGTTTATCATAAAATTTATATATCATTGGTTATATGATTTTACTTATGTGATAATTTAAATTATCGTACAAATTTGTTTTCAATTTTACATATGTGATGCCATCAACCTTGATCATTTTTTGCTTGTGAGTCTAGCCTTGTGGACACTATCGGAGTTGAAATGTTGGCAACGGAAAAGAAAGTTGTAAGGTGGAATGAAGATTTAGGATTGAATTAAGTTGGTTTCTCATATAACTTCTGTATTAATGCAAAATGAAATGATCAGTCGATGAATTAGGATTTTATACGCTATTTTTCATGTATTCTATGGGAATATAGAAAATTGTTATAAGAGCTATGTTAGGTCCCGATAATGTTGGCTTGACACAAATAGGAAAAAAAAATTTAATAAATTAAAAAATAAAGGACCCAAATGAATTAATAGAAAAAAAAAGGTATATCCTAAAGTAAAACCTAATTAGTTAGAGTCGAGAGATGGACCAAGGGTTAAAAAGGAAGGTGGGGAAGCTTTGCAAGCCAAGGCCAGGAGAGTAGACAAAAGGAAGAGAGAGGGTGATCGCTTGAGCGGAGTCCTATCACCTGCTGTGCCACTTGACTCGGACCTATGCAACCACCTAGGTAGCTCCTCCGCCTTGGACTAGTGTCGTGCCTTCCACCACCTGCTCCGAGTCTTACCACCACTGCTACCACCTTGTTGTTAGGGCTTGTACCTATTGGCAGTCAGATGGAATCTCCACTGGTCTACCGTCGAAGCCCACTCCGAATCTGTTGTCGGACTTGCCTATCGGATAGCGTTGCTACTGCCTAGCCAACCATCACTTTGCTACCACCCAACTCCGATACTGCCTACTAGAATTAACCTCGGCAAGCCACCTAAGAGCCACCATTCATGGGCACAGGGCACTGACTTGATAGTAGGTCCCCTAGGAGAACCTTGAATTCCTATTGGGCAATCTCTCTGTTATTGTGCCAAGCCTAGATTTAAGTTCCGGAAGTGATCAAAAAGATAAATGGTACAGATGATAAGACTTTTCTGTCTTTTAAAGAATCATATTACTTGGATAAGTCTCAACCTTCACACTCGACGTGCGATGCCCAGTGAATTCTATCTCCTTATAATCTAGCTACATGAATCCTTCACTTTTATTTCGGCTATTAATTAAAAATATTTCACTCTTTTGAACATTGAGGGGGCTCCTTGAAAGAATCTTCTTAGGGTCCTTCCACCTATGTTTTGTTTGCGATGCGTAAGAAACCGGTTCAAGACTTCGAATCATGCTCGAATACAAGTTAGCGAAGGATCCGAGGCAAATCAATTTTTCAAGTATGGATCAGGCCATCGAAAAAATAAAATAAAAATAATATACAAACTCATCACCATTACCCTCTACAAGATAAAATAACTATCACAATTCACTTGCCAATATCATTTGATCATTACCCCAAAATATTTGTTTGTTCTTTTTCTACCCATATGCAACTTGATCGTAGGTTCTTAAATGGAAGAACAAATAGCCAATCTGCATCAAATTATAATAAGAGTTTGTTGGACAATAGGCCCAATTCCTGGATCAAATTTACTGTCTATTTATTTGAATTCGGGAGGAAGCAATAATAATATTAGCATCCGCTATTGTGGGAAAAATCGTATGGATGACTATAATTCCTTGTGTCTGCATTTCTTTGTTTTTTCCATCATGTTCTCAAGATAATTTGCCTTTGCATATCATTTGATAGGTTCAATTCCCTCTTGTATCAGTTGCGTGAGGAATTTCTTAGCATCATCCCTGTCAGATGATCAATGTAAGCAGATAGCATAGTATCAAGGCAAAAATCTGTCTTCATAGTAAACAGGTGGAAAAATGCATAGTAGTAGATCAAGTTATTATATAAAATAGAGTTTTAAATATAGGATTTATTGAGAACATATCACAGAATAAGGGGCAAGCAAGGAGTTCCAGAGGCTTTCCCTTCGGAGAAGATGGATTTGCGCCCCTCCCAGTAAGATCAGAGGTGTACGAAGTTCTGTAATACTCTTCGTGCCACGGTTCATAAATCAAGTATCCGCATAGGAGGACTCTTTGTTGGATTGCTTCAGCTACTCCATTTCTATCCCCATATAAAGGATTTTGTGCATTCTTGTTGGTATTGAATTTTCTCACAAGCCAAAAAAAAAGAAAGTAAAAAGTAAAAAGCAAGAAGGAATTCATCATCAAGAAGAGGCATAGATGGTTCTAAATATTCACCAAATGTACCATATATATGTTAGGATTTTGGGTCACTCTCGTGAAGAGTTTTACAAGGCCAAGGACTCTGATCGAAAACCGAGGACTTTGATTGAGGGCCAAGGACTCGGATCGACAGCCGAGAACTTTAACTAACGGCCGAAAACACTATTTGATGAACGAAGACACTGGCCAAAAACCGAGGACATTGCCAGAAGACCGAAGACTTTGGTCAACGGTTGAGGATAGTTTGTCTGGAAAAACTGACCAGCAAAGTCTGCGTAGACAGCAGACTTTGTAGAAAAGAAAACTGATTTTCAGAGTTTGTAGCTGATTTGCAGAGCAGGTCAACTGCTCTCGGCAAGAAAGCATTTTACAGAATTGATGGCATATTTTATTGTGCATGCAACCACCTTGCAAAGTAGTTGGTTGCCTGGTGCATATATATATATATATATATATATAGCGATGGTGAGTGGTGAGAGTGCGGAAGAGAAAAACAGAGAGAAAAATAAGGAGTCACCATTTTTGCTCTTGTACTTTGTTTTTTGCTCTCCAAGGATTTTTGTAATCAAGAGATTTCTGTAACCAAAATTTATATAGTGAAATTTTTATGGACTAAATGTCTCGTGATTTTTTTCTCTTATTAAGAAGAGGATTTTCCACGTAAAATTGTATTCCCAGTTCTCTTCTATCTCTCTGTTATGTGCATGAGCGTTCATTATCTTTATCCTCTCGAATTTATTGACCGACTGGCACCCTTTCCTTACAATATAGAACTTGCATTCTCCATCACTCGTAATAATTACACCAAACATGAGATGTATACGACCTGAGAATCCATCCACACAACAAAAATCAAAGCAACCAGAG
>JAOVVI020005382.1:667-16570 GCA_028571085.2 Nepenthes alata
GAGTTCGCGGATTCGTTGAGGGAGACAGCTCTTGGACGTTAACTACTTTCTTAATGATTGAAGGATCTTTGCTTCATTGTAAAAAATTCTCGGGTCTTTACTGACCTCTCGGATTAATCTGGGGGCTGAAGGAACGTATGATGTCATCGGGCTTCTTGGTCACAGTGAACCATTTGAGTTGACATACTCGATCATTTTGGCTTCTTGTGCGGCGACGCCAAGGCTGTCCTCGTCTGTTAAAAAGTCCTTTGATCCTTTCCCTAGTCCTCGGGTTCGTGGGGCTAGGGTTCTCGGACGTTTCTTGGATTTTCTTGATGACGTTAGCCCCTTGTGGTGTTATTGAGTTCCTTTTGGTTAAATGAGCCTCTCGGACTTTTGTTACTTCTTGGGCTAGCCTGCTTTCTTGGTCCGTGGGTGCATCTTTCGGCCTTTCTTTTGGGCAGTCGTGTTTAATGGGCCGTAATATTGGGACCCAACAAATATGAAGTAAACAAAGCGAATTTGTGTAACTTTTTTTTTTTAAAAGAAGACATTCTTACTTTTAATTAGAATACAACTAACTGATAACGAAGTTTTATCATAAAAATATATAATTAAAACTATTTTATTTCCTAATAAATTGAACCGGGAATTCTTCTTTTTTTTCATTTTTTACCATACTTGGAATAAGATAGTTATAATATCATCTTATTTCTCTTTAAACAAGTGTTACTTGAAAGTTTGGGTGAACATAAATCAATTTGATATGAAACGAGGAGTAATTGGTAACCAAACTAAATGTTAAGTTTTTATTTTTATCAATTCAAACTATACAAAAAGTCACTCCAGTACAATTGTTCAAATTATTAATATACGGGTTGATTTTATTTAAATGATTTATATAATTTGTAAAATTAAACTTATTAATCTAAAAATTATTTATTTTATTTTAATAAATTATAAATATTAAAATAAATAAATAATGATATCAACATAATAACAATATATGTGTCGACTAACCTAACATATAAATTTCTTGAAATATGGTATTTGTCAACAATAAATAAAAATATATAGTAATTCAAATGATAGTAAAATATTAAAATAATCAATTTATATTAGAAATTAATTTAAAAACATATTAGAAATACATATGACTGCGGTTTTAATTATGATTAAAAGTGTTTCTTTTTCTTTAAGTCGCCCCCGTCGGGTGCATAACAACACCCAGTCCTCATCTCACATCTCCCATTCACATACAATTTTACATTATTTAGTATCGTCATTATATTTTTCTATATCTTAAAAAAGATTTCTGATTTGAGCGTTAAAGGATCAATCGAAAAATGAATCTCGTCAATTCTCTAACATCTTATTTATAATTTGTGGTAAGCAAATTTTAGGTTAGTAGCAACAAAGAACGGATACACTCCAATTTGACCTGCAATTAAATATCGAATAGTTTCCTAATCCGTATCACAATTCAACAACTGGAAACACATCAAGTTCATTCTATTGCGGTGCACAGTATTCAAATTTAAAGTTGCGAAGATCGGACCCGTCGCTATCCAGATATTCTAGTGCAACTACAATGCTCCTTAATTCGTACGTTAATACGACTTTTTAAGACGTATCATTGGCTAAAACTGATACCAAAAATTTCATTTGACTTGGTTTAAATGGTTTAAAACTTTTTTATTTAGGCCTACTTAAAAGTTTGTTGGAGAGACATCTACTCCTTTTGGCCATGTTTGTGTAAGAAAAATATTTTATGAAATAATAATTATCTATTAAATAAAAAACATGTTTTATAAAACATTTTCCGGTACGTGTTTTTCATATCTTCAAATAAAATAACTTCTGATTAAATTATCATTGGAAACTTCAAGCGTATTCACCAGCAATCCCTTTCTTAATACTAACGTTGAAAAATATTGTTCTTAAAATAAATAGTTTTTTTTTTTTTTAAAAAAAGATAAAAACTCATATCTGCCCTAAAAATCTTCCTGAAAAATTAGAAACATGTTCTCTATAGGTCGCTTTGTTTTTAGTTTATGTATATATTTTTAAATATAAGGTAAAAGGCCAGGGAAAACTAAACAACATGATATTTATTTCTATGTATAGACCCAACTTATTTCGTCCCTATTTTATTTCCGAAAAAAATATATTTGTTATTATCTTATTTTATTTTAACAATTAAATGGAACAAAAATTGAAGAGGAGACAGGATCCATGCGTGGCAGCAGGGTTGAGAAGCATTTAAGTTCACAATTTGTCTTCACGGTGGGAAGGTTCCTGGAAAGGGTTGCTTGAGCTAAATGCCATCTAGCTGTTTATTTACATAATATCTTCAAACTAGTTGATTTAATAGGCATGGGCAGCAGTAGTACTAACTTCACAATGTAGTCCAAATAGATTGATTATCATATACTACTAACATTCCATATAACACTGAACCCACTTACCACAGAGAAAAGAAAATAAGTCCTAAGTGTTGACTACTAAGTAATCTTTGAGAAGATGGTCAAAAGTTCATTTCATGAAAACTGGCTCTTCAATAAGTCAATGTAAGATTGTATACAGTAAATCTAAAACGGGGTCTGACCTTTTCCTGGATCCCTTACATAGCAGTAGTTTTATACGTTAGACTACTCTTTTTTGCCTGATCAATCGTCCAAAGATTATGATAAATGTAAAAGAAGGATGAGAAATGAATGCAGTCAAAATTACAACCAGCCGTATTATTTACACCTGAAGGAACAAGTTCATGGGTACCTGAACAGCATACAAAAATGTGAGCAAATCTATAGATGCCAATGTAGTTCCTGCGTTTCAGCTATTTTAAGCCAAAAGGAATGTGTTTCATTACTGGATATCAATCCATAACAAAATACTTTGGAACGTATTTACAGTAGATAAAACAGCACAGAAATTACCGGGCATCCCATTGAAATGCTTGAGCTCATCGCAAGGTGTCATAAAGTTCTTATGTTCATCGTCCCCTTGAGTACTCCAAATTCAGCTCATTACCAAAAGGAATGCGTTTTTCTCTTGAGTGCCTCCCAATGAGATAACAAAAGAAAACAGCATAAATTTACGTCGATTAAAAGCTGCCTGAATCAAAGCTGAGCATTATACAA
Organism: Nepenthes alata; assembly: GCA_028571085.2. Classification (NCBI taxonomy): domain Eukaryota; kingdom Viridiplantae; phylum Streptophyta; class Magnoliopsida; order Caryophyllales; family Nepenthaceae; genus Nepenthes; species Nepenthes alata. The sequence continues at coordinate 3,790 of JAOVVI020005382.1, forward strand.
GTGATGCATATACAACTACAACAGGATTCAGAGTCCAAAATATGCCAAGCATGTCTTTAAATTACAACAGAGCTTCTAAACTATCGATGCAGTAACTCAAGACAACGATCATCATCCACCCCATTATTGCCAGGAACCAGTGTCATGATGAAATTCCATTGAAGGAACTCAAAGACACAAGTATTGATTCGTACACCTTAATTCCCTTCAAATACACTGTGTCCTGTAAGAACTGCAAATAGAATCTCCAACGTTAAAAGAAGCATCAATAACAGATCCACAGAGCACAATGACAAATGTAAAGACAGATATAAGAAACTTATCAGACCTCATTATGGTCATGACATAAGATTGGAGTGTTTTTCATTGGAGAAAAACCAAGAGTAGGAATCCCCTTTTGTCTCATAAAGCGTGCATCAGTGGTAGAGGCTAAAATTTCAGGCTTTGCGAGTTTTTCTCCAGCAGCAGAGATAGCTTGCTTGAACACAGTCCACCAAGGATTGCTGTCATCGATAGAAGTCATCAAAGGATGGCCCATGTGGTCTCTCATGGGGCCCTTCTCGGTAATCTGCACAATATCTAAACAATTAAAAATACTCCTCCATATAAACATTATGGGGATTCTATGCCAATAAAATAAGAACTTTTTTTAGCAGTAGTTGCATAGCAAGGAATACACAAATATCAAGAACCCTAAGACCTATATAAAGGATCAAGGGGTAACTGAATGCATCATGCCCCCACACTGTAAACTTCAGAAAGAAGAATTCAAGAAGGATCATATGCATACAACCTTAATATCTTACTCTTTCATTACAAAGTTGATCTGCTGGCAGTACAATAAATGCTTGCTTCTTCCAGGGAATAGGAAACTAGATGGTATGTTGTCCCTCAAAGATTGCAGGTGCGAAAGTAGAACCCATGGACAGGCCAGGGTTTACATATGTTATTGGATGGATATGATCTTGGGTAAGCCATGGGCCAAGAAAAAAATTGCATGCAACAGTAAAACTAGATAAAATCTTTGGCATCTCAAATGTTCCACTATAGTGCCTTGATGTTAATGTCTCAAATGTTCCATAATAGTGAATGGTGATAACAAGATCGTGAAAAGGAAAAAGCACAGAGCTAATTCAAAAGGGGCTGATGGCAACCAAAATATTCTCCACTGAAGTGGAAAACTTGATTGTGCATTATCCTGCAGTAGAGTCGCTAGCTCATACACTTTGGAAGCAAATTCGTCCATGCAGCATGTCAATGGAGAACCCTTCCAGATAGGTTTAGAATGCAAAGTTTGACATGTACAAAGAGAATGCTGATATTTAGAATCTCCTAGACAGCTTTAAGGTGATAACAAAGTTCTGACACACGCTCATCATCAAGCATTATCCAAAGAATAACTGGGAAGCTTCATGCAATGACTTAATGCTGCTGCGATGCACATGAAAAACCATGCAGTTGCTGTGGTAGCCATCGTAAGCATGGCATGAAAGAATGAGTTCTTCAACTCAGTCTATCTTGCCCAAACATATCCTGAATTACAGAGTCGCACAAGGGATCTGTTGAGGACCTGACTCTGAAATCAGGGAGTGAGGTCTTTGATGAAGCCATAGGGAAGACTTGGGCTGCAATTTCATGGGCCCAACTGGCAAATGAGTTATTTTTAGAGAGCTAAAAATGAAAGGTGCCGAGCTATGCAGGTACTCAAATGCCAAGGTTTGAGTTCCAGGGTACTCAGTGAAGAACGCCGATGCCGAGGTAAGAGATACTTGGATTCCAACTGCGCTGTGCTGGAGTGCACAAATGCTAAACTAATCTGATGCTGAACCCTGTAGATGCCGAAGAGCACTGGGACTGAACAATGTTGACAATTCTGAGTTGCACGGACACTCTATGACCAAATAAAATTTAGCTATTTTTTTTCATTGAGGACAGTGCTGCAATTAGATTTTTGGTGTTTTTAGGATAAATTTGGTTATAAATAAGCGCAAAGGTGAGGAGCGAGGAATCTTTTGGTGCAAGCTCGGGACCCATCTGGGTATATCTTCGGGTTTTCTACATTCAGTTCTGAAAGTTTTTTGGACTGGTTTAAAGTCAATTCTATGATCCTATTTTAGATATCTCTTTGGCTCTTCTTAGATTTCACACTAGAAATTACTTGCGCTGATTAAAGATTAATTCTATGCATCTCCTTCAAAATTATGTTTGGCGTATTCTAGCCGTTCAATTACTATGCAGTTGTAGATTTCGATTACTGAATATGAAAATCATTAGAATTATTGCGCAATTTGGAGTTATTTGCATAAACCCTAGTTTTGAGTTGTGATGCTGTTGTTGTGATTTAGAATTGAATGTAGGTGTGTTTGCGGATGGGTCTTGATAACAGATCCTACAAAAGGGACCTATCGGGATCATAAAACCGGAGGAGATTATAAGATAAAGGTAACAATAAAACTCCAGGTAGGCATAAGAAAGAAACAAGAACAGCAAGAGGGCAGGTCAGGGAAGGAGCTGTAGTGGCCAGAAAAAAGCTCAGGTCTAATTCAAATGAGGGGAACAGAAACTATTGATGCCACTTGAACAGGAAATATGTTCAGGATATTTGAGGAGATGCAGTAGCAAAAGCAGCAGGAGCCAATCTCTGAAAGGTGGTCAGACACTAAGTTACCCAACCTATTTATTGTTGAAATTTCAAAGGCTTTTCCAACTGGAGATGATAGCAATATAAACAGGAATTGAGCTAAGCCTTTCACTATCATCAAATTGAGCAACACAGATTTTAAGGAGATACTAGATTTTGTGCTTTGGTGAAGGTCTATGTTTCCCACTGGTGAGTCTACTCAGAGCACTGTGGACCAGGGATGGCCATATCCAGCGATATCTATCCTTATAGGACGTTACTAACACAATTTGTTTCATAGACTACATTTAATATAAGTTATATATTGAAACTTGACCCCTTTTCTACCAAAAATATTTGAATACCCCAATAGCTATATTTAATTTTATCAAAATAAAGCTTCATACCCCTCTAGATCATGACAAAAATACCCCAAAATATTTAATCAATATATGTTTTATACATCAGCAAAGCAAGTTGATTTAAATTTCTTAGAAGGCTTGTGTATATTTAGAGTATGTGGATTTAGGCTTCCAAGAAGAAAGAAAAGAAAAAAATAAAATAATGATCGATACATATTGATTGATACTTGAAATATCTATCAATATATCACAAATTGTCACCAATATAGACATATGTTGAGATAAATTTCCAGAAGCAGAAAATATTGATATCAAGTCATGTTTGTTGCTCTGTCATGATCCATTGACCTATCTTACTCAAAATAGATAGCACCTTACACATGACCTTTACCTTCACATTGCTTTTTATTGGTTGTTCATTCTAAAAGCAAATAACAAACTACTTGTGTGCTAATAATTAGCACTTTGAATGCAATTTTTCTCATCTAACACTATGCCATCTACCTTGAAATACCATGAGCTAACCACGACAGTCCGATTCCAATGGGAAATATCTTAGTGCCTTTTATATTTACATATTCAGCAACGCAACAACAAATGTTTCACCACTTTCTGCTAGTATGGCTAACATGAAAACACATCTCAAACTTTCACGGGGGAGCAATCCAGCGTCCATAAAAATTGATCCAATGAATAACATACATTGCCATACGATAAACAGATGTCAATTTTAGCAGGTCCCACTTAGCAATTACACGCCTCCACAAGTTATTGTCCGACCATCAACAAGGCCCAAGATTAATGCAATAGTGAGAACCCTCGTGCTTTTATCCCCTTCCTTATAATATCTAATCCCAATCTAACACCTCAAATCACAGTAATTTCAAGCACACAATCAATAGGACGTGATCAATGGTCTAAACCATATAACCATCCATACGAGTTATAACATGTATAAGAGATATATTAAACATGTTCGCATCTATAGTATTATGGAATATCATTTTTTTTTAGATGATTTTCACTACTCACTTGGAATGTCATGTTTCTAGACGCCGGTGCCCATTCATCAGCAATTCTTTGTTTCAGAAGATCTGGATCGGCAGTTGGTGGCATCCGAACATCGAACCCAGCCTCCGCCTCTGAAGGCTGCATATTCATCACAAAGCCCTAAACAAATAGAGTAAAAACACCCAACAACACCCTCATTTAGCAATTGTACAAAAACAACAACGAATGGCAACAATCAATCCTAGATCACTACAAATCCAATTAAACAACAAGCGGAGCATCAGAACTAACACTGGGTGAAGGAATGCCAGCTTTCAGATACACAGGATTAACCGAGATAACCTCCGAACTCGCAGCCCACCCTCTCTTGACGATATCGAACTGAGTCTCCCTGAACCTCGTCATAATCTCGACGCTCTTCATCAAGTTCTCCATCGCGCTATTATCATACATCCTCGACCCATGGCCAGGTGTCCCCACCGCTCTAATTATCAAATTCCAGGGCGACCGGTCGGAGTAAAAAACCCTAAACTCATCAGTCGTTGACGCCTGCCCTTCGTCCAACACAAAACCTACATTCAATTCCTCAAACTCCTTTGACCCTACGAACTTGGCAGCGCCGTCTAAGCCTCCAATCTCCTCGTCGGGAACGTAAGATAGATGGATGGTCCTGATTGGGCGGAAGTTGTGGAGTTCTCGGAGGTTCCGGATGGCCTCAAGGAACATCATGCCAATACACTTGTCGTCCTGGGCGCCGCGTGCGAAGATCTTGCCGTCGGAGGTTCGGACGGCGGAGAAAGGCGGGTAGTCCCACTTATCTGGCTCGGCTGGAACGGAGTCTAGGTGAGAGTTGAGTAGGATGGAGGAAAGAGAAGGGTCGGAGCCGGGCCACGTGACTATGAGGATGGGCTTGTCAGGGGTGAGAAGAAGGATCTGACATCGGAGACCGATTGGCTGAGCTTGGGAGTTGAGGAAGGAGATGGCGGAAGAGTAGTCGGGGTTCGGATGTGCTGTATTGATTCTGAGATATTTTTGGAAGCGAGTGATTGGTGTGTCTTCTTCTTCTTGTTCATCTCGTCGTCGTAGGTGGGATTGAGTCGGCGCACAGAAAGGGAGGAGGAGGAGGAAGCAGAGGAATGGAAGAAGACGAAGAGATTGAGGAGAGCGGCGACGGTAGGACATGGTGGCGGGATAGCTTAACATCAGTGACCGGGAGCAGAGGCGCATATTACGTAGGAGGATAATTGGGTTAAGAGCTCCTCATCTATATTTTGTTTACTTTTTAAATTCACTAACCAAAAGAGAAAAAAGAAAATAAAAATGAAAATAAAATTAAAATTAAAAAAATTAAAAAAATTAGAAAAACAGAATGGGCAAAAAAACCGGCTTGTAATATAACTCTCTTCATCAAAAGAACATTGCCCTCAAAGTCGAACGAGAGAAAATCTAGATGGAGTGTTAATTGCCTACGGACTTCTTCGACCATCTTTAGAACTACACTTTTAACGTTCTTCAGTGTCATGGCTGAGAATCCGTATAAATGCATCGCCCCCACAGTCAAACTGATGAAAACTTTTGGACTCAAAACATCGACAGTAGAAATGGAGGTACAGCTCACAAGGGCACCAGAAAATGCAAGAGACACGAGAGCGGTAGAATTGATGGCAATTCCTTTTCCAATAGCGGAGGTGGTGTTTTCAGCAGCATCCAGGGCATCAATCCTCTTGCAGATTTTATGGCTCATGCCAACCATCTCAACAATGCCACCGGCATAGTCGCTAATGGGACCATACGCATCAATATTCAAACCAGTAGCAATGGTGCTGAGCAGGCCTTGGGCAACAATAATGATACCATATATAGTAGTACAGGTAAAACTGTTATAAAGATCGATAATTATAGCAAAAATAGGAATAATTATGGACTTGTAGCCTAAGGCAAGGCCAAAGATAACACTCGTGGCAGCTCTGGTTTGGCAAGCATCAGCAACATCTTGCACAGGACTATATGCATTACTAGTGTAGTATTTGGTGACAAAACCAATAATAAGCCTAGCCCACAACCCAATTGCAACACATAAGAATAATTGCCAATTTTTCACAACCTTGTGCGTTTCAAAGTTGAAAATAATAAATAAAGAAAGTAGAGAAACCCATGTAACTAATGCGATTCCAACAATCATTAAAGCAATCGAGATAATTTGTTGCCTCTTAAGAGTAAGCTCAATTTCTTTTACAGCTTTGTTCTCACATAAGTCAGTTGCAAATAAGGTTGTAAGCAAACGAATAGGGATACCCACAAAGTTGACCAAGAGAGTATACATTATTATAGTCAAGCAATGGCTGGCACCAATGGATGAGATTGAAGCAACAATAAGTGCAGCACAGGATGGCGTGGCATAGGAGCAATAAATATCTGTAATACCTCCAACGTTATCACCAACACTGTCAGCAATAAAAAACTAGATTTTTCGGGTTATCTTAAAGGATATTCCTCATAAGTTTGTCTATATCGTCTGCACCAACAACAGGAGCTTTTGTATAAATACCTCCACCAACTCTATCAAAAAATGCTATGAAAGACCCACCAAAACCATAATCAGTTGTTGATTCAAACAGACTTCCCAACTCATCACCGTAGTACAACTTGAAGAGGCTGAAGGCAATGTAAAGTACCAAAAGATCATTTGTAGTAAGAAGGAAACCCATCACAGCTCTTGACCTAAATGCAATAATAAAAGCTTTACCAGACCCTTTTCTTGCCTCTAGGGTGGTTCTGGCATTTGCATAAGTACTATTTTTCTTCCCAATAAAATCAGAAACCACAAAAGTGATAGCGCAGAGCAAGAAAGATGTTGTGCTATTGGCTACTGTAGGAGCAAGCTTGCACATTGGAGTTTTGTCATATGCACAAGGCTGACTACTAGTGCTGAAACTTTCCACAGAGCCAAGGAAGAGGAAGAGGAAGAGGAAGAGGAAGAGCAAGAGCAAGATTGCAATTGCAACCATGAAAATGCCAACATACTGATATTCAGTAAAAGGGAAGGATGTGGGTATGAAAATTGCTATATCTATAAATAGACTATGAAAAATAAAGGCCTTCCTATCACATAGTTGTCTCTCTTCGACATTTTTGGAAGGCATAGCTACACTAAATTGGGACATATTTGCCCCAGGTCTTAAATCATTTCTACCACCTCTCCTTAAGCCCCCACCATTCCCTTCCCCAGTTTCGTCCTCGATAGGGGAAGGAGGAGATGTCGATAGTGACTGTATTGTATCAGGAGGATTGAGCTAAGAGTTGGCTCTGAACCCAAATGGAAGATTACCAAACTTGTTATATTCTATGAATACTTTCATGAGGTCATCATAAGCTTTATCAAAAGCTTTACTATGCTGTTATAACAAATTAACAAAGTTATCATTGAGAATGTGATGCCTTCCAAAACTTAGAAAACCTCTTCTGCAAGCATCAACAAGAACCATCTTACCATACAAAAGCTTTACAATGAGGAAGAATAGATGATTATCTGCGAACATTTAAGCATCTTACTGTCTTGAGACCATCCGTATGACAGATCATTTGGTGAGTGATGGGCGAAGAGCACATGTTTGATTTGCATCCACTTTGTTCTCCATAGATTTTGTCAAGCCGATGGTGTCAAGCAATGACACGGGTTTCAATAAGAGAAGCTCACGGCTAGATGCTACTTCAGCCAAAGGGGGTTTCTTTATGGGCAATTTTGGAGGGAGAGTGGAGGTAGAAGGAGGTCTCGGTGGTACTGCTAAGATGTGTGTTGGCTATCTAAAGGGCAGCAAGAGGTGGAGATGTGATCATCCCGCAGGAGTCACGATTTGGACATTAGTTAAGGCATGTAGTAGTAAGGGTAGGGTTTGAGCAGTGAGAGATAAAATATCGGAGGTTGAAGCTATGAATTGTGAGGAAATTGGAAGAACAAAGGAAGTTACGGACGGCAAGGCTTGAGCAAGAGTCAGTTCTTTAGGTTTCGGCTTAACCTTAGATCCATCACTGCTATCTATGCACGGTAGCGACCCATTTTGCTTTACCATCTCAGCCAATTCAGCACCACTGTTCTCCTCGGATTCAGACGATAATGCATGTGAAGGAAGGTGTAGGGTTTGAGCAGGTTGAAAAAAATCACAATGGTGAAAGTCAAAAATGATGAGAGAGTTGGAAAAACAGGGAGATTTGTGGATGGCAAGATCTGTTAGTCGTTTCTGTTTAGAGGCTGAAGGAGTTCAGTGAGAGATTTTTGTGAGGGTGCCATGGCGGAAGCAAAGGTGGTGATACTGTCTGCACGAGGGTGTACTGTCGCATTGAGGAGAGAAATTTCAGGTTGGGGTAAATGAAAGTGTAGAGTGATGTCGTTGCCTGGTTGGGTTGGAAGTTGGTAAGTAGCAAAGGGAGAAGCCATAAATTGTGCAGGATGTGTTGGTAAGAGAGTTTTTCGCTCAAGTTTTGTGAGCGATTGACGGATTTCAGCTATGGAAGACTGGACTTGTGCCGTGGTGGAAGCCATGGAGGAAGTGTTTGCGACGATTCTGTCTATAGTCTGCTGGAAGTCCTTTATCGCGTTTGTAAGCATGGCAATGGAAGCTTTGAGTGCGTCAAGCACTTGTTCTTCAATCGCCAGCGCCATTTCCTCTGCCTTATCTTAATGAAAGTACTAATGATGCATGTATCGTCAATGACACCTACCAAACACGAAGGAATAAGACAAAAACACTGAGAAGAAGCGGGGAAGGGAAGATCAAGCAGAGGGAAAGGAAGGGAAAGAGAGTGAGGATGACACAGGAGGGTAGCAGAGAGGGAGGAAAAACGATAAAGACAGAAGGAGAGGGAACAAAGGGAAGAGGAAAAGGGAAGGTTCCCGAGGGGAGAAGGAGCAAATTGACTGTGAGAGAGTGAGAGAGAGAACGAAAGCGAGAGTAGGCACTAGATAAGGAAGGAAAATATCTTTCTTGCCTTTACATGGAACGTGAACAGTACATTTATAGTAAGAAGGTAACTATATTAGTTGGTACCTAACAATATATTAACCGGAAGGGGAAAAAGAAAATAAAAAATGGAAATAAAATAGAAAACAAAAAAATTAAAAAATTAAAAAAACAAAATGGGCAAAGCAAAAAGCGGCATATAACACTCTTTCTCATTAAGACACTTTTTAAGAAGTACACACCACAAATAAAAACTATTTTTACAAACATTTATACTTGCATCTTCCATTTTCTTTCCTTAAAGAAAGATAACTGATTTGAGTATCGGATGATATACCTGTAAGTAAAGTTTACTAATCTTTTGACCATAGTTTATTGTATTGTACAGGATTTTGATTAAAAGTATATATAAGTTGGACTCACTTCAGATCTAACCGATAGTTATTGACTCCCAAATTTGTATAATAATTCGGATCCAATAACGTATTACTATTATAATTAACTTTAAAGATATAATAAATTTCTGAATTCGACATAAATGCAACTAATTAACAATTATGTTGGATCGTAAATGTTTTTTTTTCCCACAAATCTAATTAAAATGGTGTCATCTTAAATTCAATTAGTAGTCACCAGTTTTCAAACGAGTAAGCATTAAGCATTCCAAAGTAGTAAACATGCAACTTATTTATAGGTTAATTTTTAATTTCATATTTATTATAAATATGAAACTTAAAATAATTTTTTTTATTTTTAAAGTAAAAATTTTTTTTTATTTTAAAATTTATAGGTATTATTATAAATTTTACATTTATAACTGATATAAATATTTTTCAATTGTGAAAAAATTAAATTCTAAACAAGTTTTAAATAATTTTTAAATATAATACAGATATTTATGTTATTATATGTGTCAATCAATTTTCAACCAGATACGAATTAAGATTCAAGATCTAAAGAAAGACTTTTAATGCTAAGACCATGAAAGAATAAATCAAGAATTAAATGAAAGAAGTCTTAAATTTAGACATCACAATGTTACTGATCATCATATTTTTCAAGAATGAAAAACTCTCTCATTTAGGGAGAATCCTCTCCCTTTTTTATAAGCTTTTCTTCTCATATCTCCCTGATTTGATCATTCAGGTAACGTCAGTTAACTTCAGATCGGCTATAACCGTCTTTATCCATTTTTGTCGGTTTGATCCATCCTAGTCAGCTTGACCCGTTACTGCTGGTTCGGTCTGTTGCACATAGTTACAAACCGTTCACCAAGAACAGTTTTCTTCACGTGTCAATTGTAATAACTCCAAACCCAATGGGCTTCCTTTTGTGGGCCATTAAAATTAATCTATATACTATTGTACCCATCACTAGTCCCCCATGTAGACAGGTTAGAATTTTTAATCTGACGATATGTCCTTTCAGATAGGATTATCCGAATATTCCTTCTAATACTTTGCTGATTTAAATCTAAATTTGCCGTCAGTCAGCTCGAATTTGAAAATGGACTTCTAAATTGGCTTTTAACCAGTTTGCTTATGAAGTCAGTTTTTCACCGATCTGGATCAAAATCGGTCTTCTAACCAGCTTGTACTTGAAATCGGTTTTTTGACTTTTTTGTCGATCTGGATTGAAATCGGTCTTTTAGGCAGTTTGTACTTGAAACCGACTTTTCAATTTTTGACGATCTGGATTGAAATCGGCTTTCAACCAGCTTGCACTTGAAATCGGCTTTTCGACTTTTTTGTCGATCTCGATTGAGATCGGTCTTTTAGCCATCTTGCACTTGAAATCGGCTTTTTAATTTTTACCGATCTGGATTGAAATAGCCTTTCAGCCAGCTTGCACTTGAAATCGGCTTTTCAATTTTTGCCGATTTGGATTGAAATCGGCTTTCAGCCAGCTTTCACTTGAAACCGGCTTTTCAATTTTTTGTCGATTTGGATTGAAATCGGCTTTCAACCAGTTTGCACTTGAAACCGACTTTTCAATTTTTTTTCGATATGGATTGAAATCGGCTTTCTGCTAGCTTGCACTTGAAACTGACTTTTTGACTTTTGCCGATTTGAATTGAAATCGGCTTTCAACCAGTTTGTATTTGAAAAATCATCCAAAAAATTTTATCTAGCTCCTCGAAGGATGGGCCAACAATTAATTATATTCTAGTGAGTGAACTAATCTGGCTTTGACACGTGTGCACCATCATGACAAGGGTGTCAGTTAGCCGCCAATCATAAGGGTTTGAAAATACTGCCACAATTTTAAATTTGCTACAAGGTTTTTCTCTTCCTTTGCCGTTTCAATTTTCTTCTCTGCAACTTCCTCATTCGCAATTTCCTCATGGCTCCTCACATTCAAGTTCTTCATGTTCAGGCTCTTAAATCGGTTCTCTCGTCTGCTGATATCGATTCAATTTATACAAAGTTCAAGATTAGCAAAGACATACCCTTCTTGGTTCCCTCTGAAAACGATAGGGCTTGCGCTCCTCCTGAAGGTTACATTTCAATTTACGAAGCCCATTTGAATAGTGGTTTACGCATTCCTCTCGCATTAAAATTGTGTCAAATTTTCGTAGAATTAAGAGTTCCCATCGCTAGGTTTCACGCTAATACTGTCAGGTACCTCTGTAATCTTTTTATTTTCTTTCGACTTCGTGGGCTTACGCTAAATATCGCAACGGTGAATGTGCTTTTCAAATTTAGTCAAAGTGGGGACTAGATTTCTTTGACACCCCACGAGCTGAACATTGGTGGGATAATTCAAGAATCGGTTAAAAATTAGAAAGATAGGTTTTTCTTTTTGAATGCTAGCTTTGATATGAATTTTTTCAGTGGTTGGGGTTACGTTCCGTCATCATTTTCAGGTAAACTTGAAGATGATGAAAAAAAATCAGTCCGAAAATTCATTGATTTAATTAGAGATAACATCAATTCGTTTTCTGACAAAGAACGCCTCCTTTCGAATGAGATTTTAATTTTGGCTAAATGGGAGCCTCTATTGGCGATTCCGGCAACGAGTAGTTATACTCCCAAACGTAAAAACAAAATTCACCACTCTAAGTCTAAGGGTTCGACCTCCCGACGTCGAATGATTCTGGCCAGTCCAACCACTTCTTCTACCGATTTTGGCAAACCAATATCATAGAGGATGGTTGGTATGAAAAAATCGACAGAAGAAACTATTTTACCTTCCAGTTCTTCTGTGCCCATAGCGCAAGGGGTTGAGGAAGTGACCGAACCAACTTCTAATGTCCAAATGCCGGATAGGAATACTGGGTCTAAGGCGGCCATACTTGGTGGTCTCCCTCCTCTCTCCGAAATTTGTAGTGAGCCTAGAATTGAAGAAGCTTCAAATGTCTTAACGATCAATGATTCTTCCCGATCAGCCCATATTCAGGATCAGACTCAAGGAATTGTCACTGCTTATGAGGTTCCCTCTGAGGATGTCCCTATTCATTCTGCGAATCTGGACGAAATCCGAACTCAATCTGTCGTCGATCCACCCTGTCCTGAAAAGGAGATCCGTTTTCCTGAGGCGCCAGTGTCCAATCCGACTGAGATTCAAGATAGAGTTCGTCCAGAATGGATAAACACTCCTGCTTCTTCTCCGCATCCTAGCCCTGGAAGCCATCCTGATCTTCCAAACACTCCTGCTTCAAGGATGTCTTTGAACGAAATCGCTTTGAGGGCTCGTTTTATCCAGGTTAGTTTTGCGTAATGTTATGGTATCTAGATTCGGTTTAATTTTGTCAATTCAAACTGATATCTTTTTTTTATAGGATGAAAAACTAAATGAAATTATGAAGATTGGGATTCATCAACGGAGGC
>JAOVVI020005384.1:0-16567 GCA_028571085.2 Nepenthes alata
GAACCCAAACTAGTAGACCCTACTAGCTAAGGGAATGAATAATCAAAGATAGATTATGTTTTGCACACAATCAGAGGCCAGAAATAATACAGTAGTATCCCTTCTAATGAGATCAGTTACAGTAATACCTCCCGAAGGCAGGTCAAACTCAGAATTTACTCTCCAGATGTTAACGCCTCGAGGAAGAGCGGCCCACATATCACTCCATAGATAGAGTTATTATCAATTACCACCGTAACATTCTAAGGTATGACGGATAATCTTATCTGATTGTATGACAGTCCCAGGTCAGATTTTCTTATCGATTTAACAGAACCGAAAATATTCTTATCCTTATCTCTTAACTCTTAGCTCATTAATTCTCATGGACCAGTCAAACTCATACAGATAAACCTTCAGATAGCTTCAAGACTTTCTCAGTAATTTAACAGTACAATTTCATGTAAATTTTTAGATAAAAATCATCTCATAAATATTAACATTTTACAAAATCACATTTACATCTCAAGATTCAAGAACCTTAAACACCGAATCTCTAATTTTCATTCTAGGGTTTCATATAAAGATTCCAGACATAAATCGAACACCGAACGCATGCTTAATCATGAAATTGAAACCATAAATCATGATACATGTGGGTAAACATGAAATCTATCCGTAAAATTTAGAGAAACATGTACTATTAACATCAACCATAGAGGAAATGGGTTTTAGAGCATAAATACCAAAATTAAGATATTAAAAAGTGGTAAAAATTGAAAATAACATTCGGGGTACACTTGCATTAGCCTGATCTTCCATTTTCCTTACTCTGATTGAATTGAAATTAGCCAAAATCTCCTTCCCTTTTCCTTTCTCCTCCTTCCTCCTTCACTACTCTTCGTGGTCATGCCCTCACTCTTCTCCCCTTCCCCTTTTATAACAAAAACAAAATTAGTCGGTGCCAAAAAATCGTGCTCGCTCTCGAGCGCCTACCGAGCGCGCGTTGAGCGCACACATACTGAAATCGGCACCCTTCATCTCGCTCGAGTGAGCGACGTGTGCTGTTGCTACTTGAATTGGCGCCCTTCTTTACACTCAAGTGAGTGGCAGGCACGGGCCTTTCTGGAGCAATCTATTTTTAGCGCTTGCTGCTGGGTTCGAGCCAGCAGCAAGCCCAACTCTGCAACTTGCTGCACTAAGGCCAATTTCTCACATTTTTTTTAATTTTACTTATTCCAAACTTAATTATATCAATTTAATTGCAAGAGCTTACTATATTTTAGATACTCGTGCCTTACAATCCTCCCCTACTTATAAAATTTCATCCTCAAAATTTAATGAAGCTACATACCTCAAGGAAATAAATTTGACTATTTATGACGGAACGGATCCTAATTCTTATAGGACCCTCCATCAAACAGATATAGAGTAGAATTCATAAATTTAAATCATTCAACTTATATAGAAATTTTGACAGTCTCTTCTGTAACTAGACAAAAACAAAAAATATAACCTTATTTACACCTGTACAAAGCATACTCATTAGCCAAGCCTCAAACTTATGACCATAACACAAAAGTAGAACCAGTATAAGCACACAACTATCCTGAATACCACAATTCTCCTACAACACGTATTTACAGGATCTCAAATGCCATCCATGACTTTAGATCAACTATTTTATCTACTATATCAAAATTCGAACGAAAGGTACCATCCAGGACCTATATGAAATAAGAAACATATAGCGGAAATAACTATACCCAAGATATAATCTGCGAAAGTATAAATATAGTTCTAACAGTTTACAGAATATGTTATAATTATTTATACATAATTTTCTTTACAAAACTCTAGGAAACATGCAGAATTATCAGATTTTCTAAAATACTTCAAGATAATCATTCAGGCTTCACCGAGACTCTAAAAACTTCCCTACTAATCTCTAGCTATGCCTGATTATCCGGTATCGTCTCTATAGCCTTATCTACATGGGAAAAAATAAAACAGTGAGGCAAAATCCAGTAAGGTATTAAAATACGCAGAATATAATACTCTCATATAGAACATAATATAGTAAAGCGGATACAATTGTATATACGAGAACATATACGAGAAGCATGAGAAAAGTATAATTCCACGTGAACAGGTCTTGATAATTATTATTTATCGTTTCATGCAAAACATATATTGATTAGAATAGAAAACTACAATAACATCAAGAAAACAGAAGCATTCATGGACTACGGTAAGATCAGAAGAATGGTAACATTCTTGGAAATAAAAATAAGGCATGCTGCTATTTAAGCAAGCGTAAAAAATCATGAATCGATATAATCATGCTTCAATAATCATAAATCGGTAAAACATGCTTCAGAAATCAAAAAAATAGTATCAACTCTATAAATTCTAGAAAATCCCTTTTTACTATCAAGAGGACCAACTAGTAGACCCTACTAGCCAAGGGCACAAGTAATCGAGGATAGATTGTGTTCACTCCATAATTTCCAAGGCTAGTAATGGTTATCCCTTCTCGTGGGATTTTAGAATGGTGATGCCGGCCGATAACAATAACTACCTTCTAGGTTGTCGCCCTGAGGAAGGGTGGACCACGTGTGATTCCATGGACAGAGTTATCCTCAATTACCACCATAATGTTCTAAGGAATGCCGGAGAATATTACCTAACTGTACATCAGTCCTAGGTCCTAATTAACAATATCAGAAAGCTTATAATCTATCATTCTTTAGAAAATTAGTCAAAATCTCACGATTAACTCTTCAGTATACTTTAAAAATCCTCAGAATTCCATAGTAACTCAACAATGCAGTTCCATGTAAATGTTTCAGTTACAAATCATAACATGAACATTACCTTTTTACAAATAAGCCTTTACATATCACGGATTATAGAATTTAAACCTCAAATCCCTTCATTTCGTGCTTAAGGTTTCGCCAAACAGTCCAGACGATAAACGAGCACCAAACACATGTATTTTCATGAAATTGGAGGTATATTTAGCAGTATATACAAGTAAGTATGAAATCTATCCAATTAATCAGGAGAAATTTGTGTTATTTATCGTAAACATGTAGAGCCATGGATTTAGAGCAAAAATACAATATTTGAGATATTAAAACACTATAAATTGGTAAATAACGTCTGAAGTATACTTGACTGAGCTCAATTTACTGTTATTTTTACCCGGATCAGAGTGGAATTGCGGATTTCCCCTCTTTTTCCCTCTTCATCCTTCTCCTTCCTCTCTTCCTCCCGTTCTTCGTGGCTCTGTCAACGCTGGCCCCTCTCTCTCCTCTAATTCCTCTTTTAAAACAAAAGAAAGAGGATCACGTGGTGCCCCCCGTGACTAGCGCTTGAAATCCAGTCGGGCGCTTATCAAGCGCCAATTTCGTAAAACTACGCCCGGGTGGCGCTCGAGCGGTCCTTGAGCGCAAACCCATCGTAAACTTCTCGTCCCCGCTCCATCTAGGGTGAGCCTCAGGCGGTCCTTCTCACAGATTTGCACCTCACCGACACTCGAGCTCTACTCCGGCGTAGGTCAAGCTTGTCTCGAGCCTGCAACAAGCCTACTTTGCGTTTTTGCTGTCTGGGATCCGTTTGACCTTTCCAACCCAATTCTTCGCATCCTTGAACCATAATTTTGATTATGTAACCTTAATAGGCCATGATTATCATAATTTAAAGAACGAAATCTTATTTACAAATCAACATTTCTCGGTTTACAACTTTGATTCCCAATTTTACCGATTCTGAAACTTTGGGATTTTCAATCTGATTCCTCCCGTACCTTTTGATCATAATTCACCTATTTCAACTTAATTACCTCCTAATTACCATATTCTAAAATTCTGAAACCTCACCACCCATATTAATCATATCTTGGAAATCAATACCTTACAGGACCCAACTTCCTCTTTTCGCTTCCAAACTCACTTTTTCCATATTCTAAACCCAATCCTTGGTATTTATTAACTTAATTTATCATATTTTGGGACTCGGATCATCATCCTCTCTCCCACTTATAAAAATTTTATCCTCAAAATTTAACGATTCTTAAATTTTTAAATTCAAGGAACCTTCTTAATGTCTCTAATTCATTTCTAAATCAGAATGGTTATCCTAGAAAACCTTAAACATTAAAATTGTCTTGTTCCTCATTTTCTGACGCGTCCTTTCCAGATCCAAATTCATTAAGTTTGAAGGTAAATCTATTTCAGTAACCACTTTTCTAACTTAATTTTGAACTTTAAACAAACGAAATGCCTCATTATTTTCATACTAAACTTCAAGATTGAGCATTTCCTCTAAATATTACCTTAGACCTTAATACATAGATAGGTTTATCACTCTTCCATTGCGCACTTTGATCGATCCTTTAGCTTTGAATTGTTCAATTACAGCTTAGTGTCACTATCACAACCTAGCATCTCGGTTCTTGTTACCGAGCTCAGCTAAAATTCTAATATAATATTCAAAGTATAATTAGACTTCAAAAGTCGGATACTTTACATTCTTATCTATTGGTTGGTATGTCCTCAAATTGACATTTCCATTAGACACATATTCTATTTCAAACACCTAATTTACATAGTGACCTTGATCAAAACTGATTTTAAGATAGCCATAACACGAAAATAATCCTCACATATCCTCAATTCACCAGAGAACAAAAGTCCTAACAACAAAGTCATCATAAATTCGATATAGTTTTAGATCATTACCTTAAAATCTCGAGACTTTAACAAATAGCAACCTTAAGATTTCAAAACTCCTACACTTAGCAATTTTAGATCTTGTTGGCATACCGATAAACACATCAATTAAACCTAAACACATCCTCTATAATCATGATTAGTGGGTTGTTCTAGCAGGAAATCATAAGGATTTTCTCATCTCAAAATCTCATAATCCCAACATTCCGAACATAGTTTTACGTTTCAACTTAGGAATGTGGTATTCTATTTTCCAAGCAATTGAGCTTACCCATAATTTTCCTTTCTTATCTCCTACGAAGCACCATAAGTATACCAAGTCTATAAAATTTAAACATTCACTGCCAGTACTGATGCTCATTTTCCTTCTAGTTATAGAATTTCATTTACATATTCCTGAGACAGGTTTATCCATTTACAATTCTCAAGGTCAGCTTCTATCATAACATAACCATTTTGACCCTTAATTTACTAGCCGAAACTAACTCCCAAGGCAATACTCATAATCCTCAAATCCAGACTCCTAATTGCTGATTCCGGCTAACAGAAAAGCAACTCTAAGTTAAAGTTCCTCTCCAACTTATCCCAAGAGTATTGATCCATAAGCAATACATGAGAGCATAACCTTTAAACAGATTAATCCGCTCGGGATCTCCTAAGGTTACCTTTCCATTATGGCATATTTCCTTTAATTCTTAAGATTATCATATCAGAATTATCTCCAAAGCAATTCTACAATTTCTCAAATGGGGACTTTCAATATCATCCATTAATCTTAACATTTACCTTCCTAAAAAATATTGAGGTCCTCCTATTAGAGCTCTTACCTCTTTGGATTCTCAAAATATTAATTTCTCCCAAAGCATTATCTATAAATCTTCAAGGCAAAAACCTCATTGTAAAATCTCATTTACGGGTAAAATAATTTTAAACCACGAACGCCTCCCCCACTTTGATTGCGGGTGAGATAACTTCAAAACTTTCTTTGTAATTTAACAGTATAGTTCCATGCAAATTTTCAGATAAAAATTATCTCATAAATGTTAACATTTTACAAAATCACATTACATCTCAAGATTCAAGAAACTTAAACACAAAATCTCTGATTTTTATTCTAGGATTTCATGCAAAGCTTCCAGACATAAATCGAATACCGAACACATGCTTAATCATGAAATTGAAACCATAAATCATGATACATGTGGGTAAACATGAAATCTATCCATAAATTTAGAGAAACATGCACTATTAACATCAAACCATGGATGAAATGGGTTTTAGAGCATAAATACCAAAATTGAGATATTAAAAAGTGGTAAAAATAGAAAATAACGTTTGAGGTACACTTGCATTAGCCCGATCTACCATTTTCTTTACTCTGATTAGATCAAAATTGGCTAAAATATCCTTCCCTTTTCCATTCTCCTTCCTCCTTTGCTGCTCTTCGTGGTCGTGCCCTCACTCTTCTCCCCTTCCCCTTTTATAAAAAAACAAAATCAGCCGGTGGCATAAAATTGCGCTTGCGTTCAAGCTCCTAGCAAGTGCACACATACTGGAATCGGTGCCCTTGAACTTACTTGAGCGAGTCGCGTGCGCAGTAGCTACTGGAATTGGCACCCTCCTTTGTGCTCGAGCAAGTGACGTGTGTGGGTTTTTTCGGAGCTATCTATTTTTTGCCTTGCTGCTGGACTTGAGCCAATAGCGAGCCCAACTCTACTGTTTGCTGCATTAAGGCCAATTTCTCACTTTTTTTAAATTTTATTTATTTTAAACTTAATTATATTAGTTTAATTACTAAAATTTATTGTATTTTAGATACCTGTACCTTACAATACCCTAGCATGGCATTGATATTACATTAAAAATTTAAGGATTATCTTAGTCGTGTTTTGTAGTTGGTGATATTTTATGGCATGTCTTTGTATGCTATAGTAGAAGATCATTGTCTACTAAGGGCTGCACGTAGCTAAGGCCCTATCTACAGGGATTATAAGTAGATGGCCTGCCTCTGGGTCTTGAATAGGAGGAGATAGCTTTGGATTGTATAGAAGCAAACACAATCCATATTTTAATCTTTCGCTCATTTAGTTAGTAAGACCTACTGGTCCTAGTCTGTAAAGATAAAGAAATTTATGTAAAGAAGAAAGATAAAATTTGGAAAGTTATTTATATTTCAAAAAAGTATTTGTTTGTGTTTCATGTTATGCATCATATATCATACTCCTATCTCCTTCCCTATTTTATTTTGAATATATTATATATTATCCTTGATTGTATTACACTTATTGAGCATTTATCTCAACCCTGACATTTTTCCTTCCTTCAAATAACCTCTACCTGATGAGGTAGAGTAGAGCTTAGGAGTTGGGAACATTGTAGATCTTGGAAGAAGATTTTTATAGACTTAGTTTAGTAGTTTTGTACCTTCCTCATGGAGTATTTTATATATTTTGTGATGGAATTGTACACCGATATATGTGTGTGATAATGATGTACATTGTAATTTATTTCTGCTGTGTTGATGGATGTATATGTTTTCGTAGGTTACTATAGTTTGTATTGGTACTTAGTTGCCTCTTATCTGAACTAACGACATGACGGAGTCATGATGTCAGTTCCACGTGTTGCTTGTGGCTCATTTTGGATCTTGTTTTAAGTTGTGTTGTGGTTGTATATTTATTGTACAAGTTTTGTATCAGTTTGACGACCATTTTTCTATCAAAACTCTATCAAATTTCGGTTAGAAATATGGTCCGTCATAGTTGGTATCAGGGAAAGAGATATCTTAGGATTGATCTGAATCTTATGTGGAAATTTAGGTTAGAGTAAGATAGATTGAATAAGTAGATGAATGCGTAGGATAATCAAGATAGCTCGGATACTTCTGGTTAACCTAGTTTAAGCAACTTAGGCTGGAACTAAGTCAGAATCAGTAGTTAAGTCCGGTTATCTAGTTGCAATGTCCTAACTAGTGTCTTAATCAAATTAAGTTAATTCACTTAGGCTAGGATTAAGTTAGGATCTGTTAGTTATGTTTAACTTCATAATGTTTAGTGACCTGATTAGCATTCAAGTTGAATTGTGATTTAACCCAATTGTTCTTGTTTCAGAGAGAGTATTGACAATGGCACCTAGACGAGGAGCTTCTCGTGGTGGTGGCCGACATCGAGATGGAGAGGAGGAGTTCACCAAGAGAAAGATGTCTAGGCAAGGTGTTCTAGGTATCAGTTCGGGGAGACTGCCAAAGAAGGCTAAGTAGTTATGGCGGGAGGTGAAGGATAGTTGACCTGAATCAACCTCACAAATTTCAACAAATCCTTGTCAATATTAAGGAAACAACATGGAGCTAAGCCCTACCATAAGTGGTTGGACGTATGCTTTAATTGTTGAAAAAGGGGACATTTGATTAAGGATTGCCCCTATCCAAAGAAGCCTCTCGTGTCCAAGCCAACTGCACTGGACAAATCATATACGAAAATGACTGAGGAAGCTAAGGTATCAAATGGTGTAGCGAAAGGTAAGATTTTCCAATTCTAATGTTTCAATATATGTGTTGCTGGATTTTGAATCTAATTCTCATATTATGTTTCCTAAGCTTATTCATTTGTTTGAGGACCGTAGATTTGTGTTATTTATATCGATTACCCCGGTAGTTTTTTAGGATCGTAGGTATGATTGGTTGGGTTGATGCATTTTATTTTATGGTAGCAATCTTTGATATGATATTAATGATGATTTGGTCGGAGAGTCGCCATGCTGGTGTGAACAGGTTGGTAAAAATATTATACCTTGCAATCAGGTTGTGAATTTTTGGGAATGAGGCAAAGTTGTTTGAGGTATCAAGAAGATAATTATTGTTTTGCCTACAGATCATTTGATGAGAATATGCACCTATTTTATTTAGCAGATGAGACCACATCCGGGAGTTATCTTGTGGTCACCAAGAAGTCTTGACTGTATAAGTATTTGACGATGTTCCTAGGAAAAAAGATTAGGTTGATTGATCTTTCAATCAGTAATTCAAGTTTATGTCAGAATCAACACTGATTTTTTTAAGGATTTTGTATAGGACTGAAAAAGTATCAGTTAGGTCCCACTATGAGATGCTCTAGAGCCTTTGAGATGAGTAAGGTGAGCTAATAATGTTATTTATGGATGGGTTAAATTTAGATTATTCGAGAATGAATGGTTTGATAAACGGGCACTGTGAACAAATATATGAATCATTTGACCTTTTGCCAAGATGTGGAGCTTTCAAAGGCTGATCTGTAACTAGAATGTTGTCATTTGTTGATAATTGGGAGTTGTGCCATGGCAGCATCCTAAATAAGGATATAGTCGTTATAAATTTAAGTAGCGCCATTGGGTTTGTAGGTTCGTTGGTATTTTTGTTGATTTATGGAGTGGATCTTCCAGACGTATTTAGGTCCATTGTGTGAAGGCCTCATTGATGAATTCGAAGAACCATGGGGGTGTGTGAACTTTGTTTGAGGACTGTGTCATGGATTAGGAAGGCTATTAGTCATGTATTCAATTGGGGTTAGAGCGTGAGTTCGATAAGGGAAGATGTTGTATTAGTCATGCGGATTCTTCGGTAGCATGAATGTGGTCCTGTAGAGATTTGAGTGATGGATAATTTAGGAAAAACTGATTGATGTCGCGTGGGTGTGCAGGTTCCTGGGGTATAGTTGAATTTGATAAGATAACCATTAGGTGTCTCTCAAGGATTTGCAATATTCACGGAGCGTTGACTTAGAAGCGACCGGTATCCATCAGAGTAAGATATGTGGAAATAAGTTTCAAGGATTGAATGGTAAATTGTCGACCATATTGTTTGGGTTGATCCCTAATGGATCAAGTGAGTTGTAGTAGAATGTGGTAGTTTTGAGGAAGGTTTGGGATGATGCTTTTCCTACATCATGTGTGGGTGGCCACCCTCGAATTAAGTAGGGGAGAAGCCTATGATCGGAATTACTCTAACCATGGTTTGGAGTTAGCAATTGGGGTCTTTACTTCGAGGATTTATAGGTTTTGCTTATGGATGTAGTTATTATTTAGCTAATCCTAAAGGTCTGAGTAGTCATGTCATACAGATGATATGATCATGCATTAGTGCAAATGGGTAAACCTGTTTAAGAATTGTGAAGATAAACCTCAGTGTTTTTTAAGGAAAGCGGACATTAGTGATGATAATTGATGTTGGGAGTCTTTAGACATAATATGCTTTCGATACTTCATAGGAGACATGAAAGGTGAGCTGCAAGTAAGTTCCAATATTTGGGTTAATAGGATGCATGCTCTTGATTTGGGAGATAGAATCGTATTCAAAGTATTGAAGCTATGAAATTATGAGATGAAAATCCTTATGGTTTTGATTCGGGGTTGTTTGAACGGTAAGGATTTTTGGTGTTTGAATAATCATGCATTAGCTTTCGAGGACAGGCCATTTATTGCGAATTTGGGTAATGCGTGCGGGTCAATTAGTTTGGCTCGTTGGTATGCCAACGAGATAATAAGTTTGCTGAGCATTTAGGTTTCAAGACCTAGGAGGTGATTGAGGTTGTGCCAAATTTTTCGGTAATCCTGTCAGTTGTGTTTCCTAAGTTAATCGTAATCTGAGGATTAAAGACCTTGCCTTAGTTGTATTGATATCTTTAGGATTTTTCTTAGGCTTATAGCTGTCACGTAACCTAGGTGTCCAATATAGATCAATGAATTCGGGTTGCAAGAGGATTTTATTTTAACGCGCAAGTCAATGGTCAATCAAAGTAGTGCAACGAAGCAAATGACCATATATTTTAAAGTTCTGTTTAAGGTTTGAAGTGAAGGATTATTTCAAAGGCTTAGGATGAACTGAGATAGAAGTCCATTAGTCCATTCAAGGATTTGAATTAAGTCGAGAAAATAACCAGTAAATTTGGATTGCGTTTAAATTTGATAAATTGTCAAGAAGTCTCCCAGGCTACGATGACTAAGGGAATGAGTATGTGGTAGAATTAAACCTTGTGAAGAATTAGGAATTTGTCTTATGATTAGGTTCCAACCTAAATTTAGATAAGAAACATTAGATATTAGAAATTAGGATAATAAATGTTTTCTAGTCAAAATTAGGAAATATCTAGTCAAGGTTTTCTAGGACGGATCATTTTTCGAAGTTGTGACAGTAGAACGTAAGCTAGAATTTGAAATGAGTTTTCCCCGATTGTTGAATTTTGAGGTTTGTTAAATTTTGAATATAAAATTTAATAAGTGGGGAAGAGTTGCAACGTATCAACTTTTGAATATCATAATTCGGGTAATTAAGTTAATATAATCAAGATTAGGTTTAATCCATGTGAAAAATTTTTGTTTTGAAAGTGGTAGGAGGTCTTGGGTGGGGGATGCTCTCCAGGCACCTTGGTGTCATGTTTGGCTCACAGTGGTAAAAATTTTTATTTTTTTCATACATTATGATATTCATGCATATAATTTAAGTTATGTGAAGATTGAAACCCACAAGAAATATAAAAATTATGTAAGTGTACGAAGGGAATGCCACAATTTGACATTATCTAGGCCATGTTTTGTAGCAGGTGATATTTCTTGTCATGCCTTACTATACTATAGTAGAAGATCGTTGTCTGCTAAGGGCCATATGCGGCTAAGGCCCCATCGACAGGGATTATATCTAGATGGCCCGCCTTTGGGTCTTGAATAGGAGGACATGGCTTTAGATTGTGTAGAAGTAAATACAATCCAGATTTCAATCTACCGCTCCTTTAGTCAGTAAGGCCTACTAGTCCTGGTCCCAAAAAATAAAAACATTTATACATATTTTTAGAACCCTAAGAGAAGAAAGATAAAATATGAAAAGTTATTTATATTCCAAAAATGTATTTGTTCATATTTTATGTTATGCATCACATATTATGCTCATATCTCCTTCCCCGTTTCATTTTAAATATATTGTATATAATCCTTAATTATATTACACTTTCTGAGTATTTGGCTCACCCATACTATTTTTCCTTCCTTTCGATGAGAAAAAGCCTCTGCCTGATGAGGCTGAGTAGAGTTTAGGAGTTGGCTAGGCTGCAAATCTTGGAGGAAGAGCTTTGTAGATTTAGTTTAGTAGTTTTGCACCTTCCTCATAAAGTATTTTGTATATTTTGAGATGAAATTGCATACCGATATTTATGTGTGATGATGATGTATAATGTAATTTAGTTTTCATTGTATTGATTGATGTATATACTTCTGCAGGTTATTATGGTTTGTATTGGTACCTAATGGCATCTTATCTGAATTGACGACATGATGGAGTCATGACATCGGTGTCACATGTTGCTTGTGGCTCTTTTTAGATCCTATGTTAAGTTGTGTTGTGGTTATATATTTGTTGAACAAGTTTTGTATTAGTCTGACGGCCGTTTTTCTACCGGAATTCTATCGGATTTTGGTTTGAAACGCGATTCGTTACATCGGGCCTCCTCGATTGGACCTCTTTTTAAAAAATTCCTCTTTTTCCAAGTCCTTCTCATATATGAGTGCTCGATCTAGCATTCCCCATAGGTCCGTAAATTTAGCATCAATAATTATTTTCTGATATCTTCCCATAGTCCCTGGTGGAATTTCCTTGCTTTCCTTGTTTCTTCTTCCACCATTGTAGGAGCATAATAGGATAACTTGGTAAATTTTGCATCGTACTCCACCATTGTACAATTTCCCTATCTCAAGCACATAAACTCCTCCTTTTGTTTTCGGTGACCAATGGGAAAATATTTCTCCATAAAGGCTTCTTCAAACAAGCACCAAGTGATTTCATTTTCAGGCACATCCAAAACTCATTTCTCCATTTCCCACCAATGATCGGCTTTGCCTTTTAACTAATAAGATGCAAATGGAACTTTATCTTCCTTAGAACATAGTATCACTGAAAATACCTTTTTAAGTCTTCAGATCCAGATGTCTTCTTTTATTGGGTCCGACTCTCCCAGAAATTCAGACACTCATTCGTTGATGAATCAATCATAGGCTGATGCTATGACGAATAGGGTTATTTTTCTTAAATAACCTCTGTCAAAGATAAAATAAACTAGAATTCTTAATTAAATTTATTAATTTTTATAGAAAATTGGGCAGAGTTTCGTTTGTAAATCGAGCATTTGCCAAAAGATAAACACCTGCGAAACAACCCTATACAATAATCTACAACCATCCACAACACTACAAGTCTTATTGTTTAACACACTACACAGGATCTAATTGCCGCATCAACCGAGACGGTGCCGACATCATAACTCCAGTATAATGCCGGTAGGGAAGGATGCCAACTAGGAACCTCGATCATAACCACAATGAGCAGGACCTACGGAAGCATAAAAATCACAATACATAGGGGAAATAGTTCATCATTCATCCATGCTAAATATCATATATCATCCCCATATATATTTTACACAGTTTACAAAATATGGCCAAAATTTCCTATTTCATACACAAAATCCGCAAAGTCCAAGCCCCGAGCCCTGCGTGCAATGCTAGCTGTCTATCGCACTGCTATGATCTACTCTGTCTGTCGAGCTTCAGTGTGTTCTCATCTGAAAGATATATAGCAAGGGTGAGCGTACAGTCCAGCAAATGAAATCATGCATCACTAACTACGACAATTTATAGGAAAGGCAATCACTGGGTGGGGGAAACTCATATAACTAGGATAAAGAAAGCATGCGAGGTGAGGGAACATCGGGAATCACTTAGTTTGCATGTTTGTTCTGGTTATGTTCATTCACTTTCATTACTTTCATCAATCTTTGCGGACCCGGGCTAGTAGGTCGTACTAACCAACGATGTGAGAGGACAAGAAAATGAATGTGTCTGCCACACATTCTAAGACTGACTACATTTTAGGTCTACAGCATTCGACCACCGGCTACATTTTAGGTCTGCAGCACTCGACCATTGGCTACATCTCAGATATACCGCACTCAACCATCGGCTACATTTTAGGCTTGCAGCACTCGACCATCTCAATCTCCCCATATCCCCCTAGGACCAGGGCAATCCTCGTTCTTTTACAGCAGCATCCTAAAGCTTACCCTACACATCACCCGCCCCAAGCAGCGACCGGAGTATTTCTTGGGTTTCCACCGTAATGTACATGGTAAGCTAGAGGATACTACCCCTATGATTCATGGCCCTAGTTTCAAGATTAATTTAATCCTCGAAGGGGAATCCACCATTGCCATATACATTCTCAAACTGGGAAATCACATTCCCATCACTTGTCTCCAACCGGAGACCAAATCCATCACTTTACATCTTATAGATTCCCTTCCATTTACTTGTTCGGTTCCTTTCCTTCATTTGGAGCTTAGAAATTTTAACCAATAAGATCAACTCGTAAGAGAGTTTGATTATACTTACCTTCGTGGGTCAAACACCACCTTAGAAGCCTCCGGGATGCATTCCCTTGCTTCCGATGCACACTTGCACAATTTCAAGGCTTACAATTTAACATGATCAATTAGATACAATTTCTTAAGCATTAAACGGGTGGAATCATGTAATTTTCACCATTCAACTCGGATGAACAGTAACATGGGACTTTTAGAGCTCCCGGATGCCGCGAACGGGCCAAATTTTACGAAACCGGTCATCCGGTCAACACATACTTACTTTTGAAACGTGGGGATCCATATTCTAGAGTCATTTTAACATTTTATGAAGGTAAAAATATGCAATTTCCCCCTTAGGTCTCGGGTGAACTGTGTCAGCACCCATTTAGAAGGCCCAGACGCCGCAAATGGGTCAAGACGTACAAAATCGATTCTGCGGCCGATGAATATACACATTTGGGATGTGGGGATTCATATTTTGGGGTCAATTTAATGAAACAAGGTGCAAAAATGGAAAACCCCCAATTTCCTGTAGGTTAGGGTTTGACGATACTCCACCGGTCGGATCGGTGAATAAATCGGACAATAAATAACATAATTCTTTATCTCAAGTCACGGGTATTATATTTTTCATAGTTTGGGTGGGTGTCGAGATAAAAATACCCGACAAGAACAGAAAAACATCGAAAGAGGAAAGTTAGTGAGTATGAGAACACTTACCCCGACGCGTGATATCACTTTTATAACTGGCTCCCAACGGATTCAGACTCTACGGCTCGGTCTCCTCCTTTCTCTCTCTAAAGTTGGCGCTCTTTCTCTCTCCTCCTCTCCAAAAGCCCTCTGAAAAATGAAAAGGTGGAAGAAATGCGAAGCAGGTTGCGTTTTTATACCAATTCGGGTGCTCGAGCACTGGGCGAGCAAGCAGCGAGCACGGCCTCGCTGTTGGCCCACGCTTGAGCGTGCACAGGCACTCAGTGGGCGGGGGAGCTATTGGATTTTCCTGCGCTCAAGCGCACAGTAGGCGCGGTCTGCTGGCAGCATTTCGTCAATTCACAACCCAATTTTTCTTCCGCTACGCATACTCATACATTCAATAGGTCTAGTATTAATTATTATCACGTTGATTTACTCGTATTTATTATATATTTAGACCCAAAATCTCACAGATGCCCTCGGATTTGCTGGGATAGGACCTAGGGCTGGGGTTGGAGCTTGTGCTAAGTTACGTTGCACCATAGATTCCATCGCCTCAGTCATGCGCCCCCATCAAATTTGAATATTTTGCCTCTCTATCTGGCTATCCAATAGCTCAAGTATTTCTCATTCAATTGGCCATTTACAATTCATATTGGCTAAGGATTAATATACAGGTTAGTGCCTTGCAAAAATTCAATCTAAAATCTTAACCAAAGAATAATGATAACTATTAGTTCTCAACACACTAATCCTAAACTTTTTGACCAATGCAAATTTTGGGACGAAGGAATCATGGGATAAAATAGGAAATTTTTTTCCTAATAACATCCATCAATAATTATATAAAACTAATACTCACAATTTAAATAATATAAAATTTTTTCAGAAAATCAGATAGATTTTCCTCTAAAAGTGGACAAAAGGCATACATAAAATCTTGATAAATCAACCTGTATAAGTATATAAATATCCAAACTTCAATATTCAGCCACAACACATACATAGGTCCCACAAATGCCAAATCATCCATGGCTCCAATGCAGAATCTCTACTATATTGGATATAAACAGAGATGTCATCTAGGCGTAAACAAATCCAAAATTCAAATGAATGTGGAAGCAAAACAAGATCCATAAGTAACCTACGGAAGCATAACAATAACACATAATAATAATAAACACGCCACAATCAATACATAGCATTAATCTAATTTTGAATAATTACATTTCGATACATTAAACATATCCAAAACTCTAAGCCTCTGAAGTCTAAGCAAATCTCCTCTAGAAAAATCCCTCTCCTTGCTCTATCTAATCGAACATCAACTCATGGATCTCATCTTAAAAGAAGAAGAAGTAAGGGTGAGCTAACAACTCAGCAAATGTAATCATATTCAAGTAGTAAATAATATAAGCAAATATAAGCAAAAAGGTATATATGGACATGAACTTGGTCAAACATGCTTGGAGTACAATTTACTTCTTTTCTTTGGGACTTAATTGTAGCAAAATTATTCATCTTTGTGGACCCAAGTCAGTAAACCCTACCGGCTAAGGGAGCGAATAATCGAGGATAAATTGTATTCACTCTATACAATCAAAAGGCCAAAACCAAAAAGTTATTATTTTCCACAATTTACATCCCTTCTCTGACAAGTTGATCTAAAATTTCTATCCTCCAAAAGTAACGCTTCGAGGAAGGGTGGTCCACGTATTGCTCCATGAATGGATTCATCCTTGATTACCACCGTAACGTCCTAAGGCAAGTTAATAGTATCAC
>JAOVVI020005385.1:0-16567 GCA_028571085.2 Nepenthes alata
TGACAGATGTATAGGATGATGGAGTGGTGCCAGAAGTCTCAGCTCATTTGAAGGATTGTGTAGCCACTCATTTTGTAGTTGGGGAATTGATTACAGAAGTTTTACTCGACGAAGTCGAGTCCTATCCACCCGAGAAGAATTGGTGTAGACATCATGGATAAAGAGATTTGATTTGATTTTCAAATTAGATTTTATTTTATTTTTAATTAAAAGAGATTTAATTTTACTTCTCATTTGATTTTAATTTCAAATTAGAAGAGATTTAATTTTATTTTTTACTTGATTTGATTTTTAAGTTAGAAGAAATTTGATTTTATTTCCCATTTGATTTTATTTTTAAATTAGTAAAGTTTAATTTTATTTGATTAGTAAAGATATTTATTTGATTTTTATTTTAGGAAGTTATGTCATATATATACTTAAAAAATTATATTTATTTTTAAATTATCCTATGATTAGAATTTTTTTATATAATGACCATAACTCTATTATTTGAATCAGTATTAATGAATTGAATGTGATGGGTCCAATAACCATGAGCCCAATGGGCCAAGCCCCGCAGCAAGCCCACAATCCAATATAATTCTTTTAAAGTAAAAGTCTCACATTGCTTTTGGAGGAACAGTGCATCTGCAAATCTAACTATAAAAGCAAGCACCCTCAAAATTTGAAGGACAAAGAAGAGAAGCTGGAACAACCTCAAAAAGCTCCATGAGACTCCAGATGGCTCGGATAAGGGCGTAGTCATTGCTAACTAATCTCCAACGAGAGCGGGATGGCGACCAGGAGGCCACCAGCCCTCTTCTTGCCATGAGGCCTTTAGACCTCCTCCCGTCCGGAGGCCATGATGCCTTCGGCTGCTAGGAGGCCGTCAGCCCTCTGCCCGTCCGGAGACCAACGGCCTTCTGCCGCAAAGAGGGTCTCAGCCCTCCTTTCTTCCGGAGGCCCTCAGCCCTCTGTCTCGGAGCCAGGAGCCTTCCGTCCTGGAGCCAGGATCCCTCCGTCCTAGGAGTCCTTCGTCCTGGAGCCACAAGCACTCCATCCTGGAGCCACGAGCCCTCCGCCCGGAGTCAGAAGCTTGCTGTCTAAGAGTCAATCCTCCGCCAGGTAACCAGGATGTTGACCTATCAGGGCAACTTAGTCCTTCTCCTCTAAGCAGTCATCTGCTGGTGCACCTCTAAGCTGCCCTCCGCTGGCGCACCTCTAAGCCGCCCCTCTGTCGGGCGCACTTCAAAACTGCTCTTCACAGGCGCACCTCTAAGCCCCCTGTCGGGCGCACTTTTAAGCCGTTCATCTACTGGGCACACCTCTAAGTTGCCCTCTGTCGGGCGCATCCAAACGCTCCCCTCATTAAATACACATATGCATTCATCGTATTCTCCTAGCATGTTTCTATTCTCTGAGAAAGATTTCTGATTTAAGCGTCGGAAGATATACAGTAGGAGCAATTCCCTCAGTCCTCTGACCTCCTATTTGTAGTTTGTGGTGTGCAAGTTCCAGGTTAATAGCGACGGAGACCGGACCAGCTCCAATTCGATCCGCAGCAAAAGAATGGAAGGCTCCCTAATCCGTATAACAACCCGAGAACCATGGACGCATTAGAATGAAATTTGAATAATTGTGATTTTCTTCCTTCTCTCTTTCTATATCTCTCCTTCTCTTTCCCCTAGTTCTCCTCCTATCTCTTCTCCTCCTCTCAGTTTCTTCTCCCTCCCCTACAATTGCCCTTTCCCCACCTTCCCTCTCATCTATCTCATTCTCCCTCCCCTGTTGTCCTTCCTTCTTCTTCTGTTTCCCTTCCCCCCCCCCTTCCTGCATCACACCTACTAGTCATGCCAAAAGCTGCTCCTGACATCTTTGAAAAGCAGATCAGCAGGAAGCACCTGACTTGGTATCTTTACGGTGCCCTGCAGGACCATAGACAACTGTGCTGTCACCTTTGTGCCCTGGCTATGGAGCCAATCATACAAAGCCAGCGTGGTCTGATGGCTCTCTTGGTTGTCCCCATAAATATGGGCCTTCATCCATCATTTGAGGAACCAAAAACTGAGAGAGAAAAGAGTCCTTACTTTGGAGGAATATTAACTCAATCCACACTTAGACTGAATCACCAACACCCTTGGAACCGAGGGTCTATCTTAAGAAACGTGTTGTATTCTTCTTGAGTTGGCACTTGACCTGAGCCATTTTTCTCTTACTTGGAGTTTTCTAGCTTGTCCTCTACACTTCACACCAAATCTCTATCGGTAATAGACCCAAAGGAACTAGAATCCTAGCTGCTCCATCTTCCAACTAGCCTTCTTGCATAACTCAGCCCCTCCATCTTTGCCTCCATCAGGAATCTTACAATTTAGGTCTAAAAGTCAGTGACTTTTATTTTTCTCTTTTCTTATCGTAAGCTCAAACTTACTTATGAATCAAAAGGTTTCCCTAGAAAACACAACCCAAACCCCTTTACTTGTTTGTTTGTGGTAAGTAGGACCCAAGTACTATTTATTCCGATCAAGACCAATCTCGGGTCATCTTTATTTTGGATCGAACCTTGGTTTAGGTACGCCTCATGCACAATGTATAGTAAGATTGCGTTGAATAAACCTAAAGTAGTCCTACCCTTCCCCAGGCCATCCTTATTGTGGGAGGTTTTTTTACAACAGACTGCCCTTTTGATGATTTAGGATTTTGTTGCATTTGTTAGTTCATTTTTATGCCATATAGTCTTAGCCTTCGAGTCACTCTGATTGCAATCTTTCTTTTACTGAATAAATAGTAAGCTCATGGACTAAGTAATATGTCTACAGGAAGGAGTGCTCTTCACTACAGCCGGACTTGATTTCACTCAAGATGGAAAACAACAACAACAATGATAATGATTTCACTTTCTGTCAGGCAAGTTGGAGGTTTCTCTTATTTAGACATGGAAAAGAAAAAGAGCATCAATTTTGTCAAAATGTTGATACATTTTTGTGTCCTTGTAATTTGTTTGGCATTTTCTTTATGCATACAATTTTTGCCTTGGTCTATCTACTACGCAAGGCTAATCCTACATACATCTCACCATCACAATATCCATGATGTGGGAGATTTTGTACTTGACCACCCTTTATTTGCGTTCTGTTTGCAATCATAAAGCCTTATATTCAACTAAGTGAGATCGGCTATATAAATTCACTTTTACCTTTTACTAAATTTGGTACAATACCCTCAGATGGTAAAAACAATTTTAAATCATTTCTATCCCCTTATTTTCAGTTTTCTTAGGTTTACCCATTTTTTTTCTTTTCTTTAACCACAACTAGGTCCAAACTCAGGATTAGGGGGTCAATAATTTATAATTTTAATCTTTTAGCATAATAAATTTAAAATAGTTATAGTATTATTGCTTTGATGTGTCCCAAGATCCGAGTTATCGTACGGATTAGGGAGTCACTTGATCATCAACGGTGGATCGAATTAAAGCATGTCTGGTCTTCGTCACTGCAAACTTGGAACATGCACACCACAACTAAAACATAGGAGGTTAGAGGATTGATAAGACTCGCTCATCGGTATATATTCTGACGCTCAATTTAAAAATCTTTCTTAATGAATAGAAAGATGTGATGATATGAAAGAAATGCGCAGATACATATTATGGGGGATTAAGTGTTGGAGTGCGCTTGGCTAGGAAGTGGTTTAGAGAAGGCGCTCGGCAGGGAGTGGCTTTGAGGGATGGAGGACTAGGTTTCGATGAGTGCGCCCGATTCGGGGTGGCTTCGAGCCGAAGGATTGAGCTCCATTGAGTGCATCTGACCAGAAGGTGGCTTTGAGAGATGGTTGCGCTCGGTAGGGAGCGGCTTTGAGAGATGAAGGACTAGGTTTTGGTGAGTGTGCCTGACCAGGGGGCAGCTTCAAGATTGAGCACTGAGCTCTGCTGAGTGTGCCTAGCCAAATGGCAGCTTTGAGAGACTGTTCCGCTCAGTAGGGAACAACTTTGAGGGATGGAGGATTAGGCTTCGATGAGTACACCCGACCAGGGGGCAGCTTCGATATAAAAGACTGAGCTTCGCTGAATATGCCCAGCCAATGGACGGTTTTGAGACAGTGGCTCTTGCGAGGGAGCAGCCAACAAGAAGAGGGGAGTGATACACTCACTAAGGAGTGGCTGACTGTTGAGTGCACCCATGGAGGGGTGGCTAACTAGAGGAGGAAGAGATTTCTAGGCACTGACGGTGAAGAGAAAGGTTGCACGCTAGTTCTTTCTCGACTGCTGACGGAGGGGGCTCTCTGTGCCTTGCTCTACAAGTCGTCTTCATCAGCCACGCTGTATGAGTGCTCAAAGCTGACGCGAGGCTCGCGCAACCATTGGTCGAGATTGGTAATTGGCGAGGAAGAAGGAATCGCCTCTGGCGAGAGGTAACTCTGAGATTGATCATCGTATGCCTTTGGTAATCTCCCTCGTTCTCCATTTTTGCGAGCTTGGAGAGAGTTCTCTTTCTATGATCGTTCTAACCCCCCTTCTTTTCTCCTCCTCTCCTCTTTTACCCCCTTTTCCTATGGAGGAAAGGAGGTATTTGCATGGGGTGCGGGCTAGCTGGACTTTCCTTCTTAAGGAGAACCATGATTGATGCCTTCCTTTCTGGCGAGCCCGACATGATAGGTTGTGATCATGTGGGCATGTCTGTTGAGCTGAAGTCGATGAACTGGTAATGCTGCGATGCGCGCTTATGGGCCGCATTCGGTGGGCAGCTCTACTGGCCTGTGTCTCAATAGGCGGTCCTGAGTAGTGTGATCTTGGACCTTGGGTTGTGAGGGCCTTCTCTTAAGCTGCAACTTTCGAACCGTTCTATTGTGGGCCTAGATCTTGAGTCGGCCCATGGGTGACAGACCCATTATTAGCCCCCATGTTAGGTGTTTCAAAATTTTCAACCCTCAGCATGTTTCTAATAGGACGCCGCCTGCAGGTCTGCATGCTTTCCTTTCCAAGAAAACTTGTAGACTGTTGCTCTGATGAGTAGGACTTGGGTTCGATTCTCTGAACCAGCCGATTGTTTGCGGATGGTGCTGGCAAGTGCGATCTTCTACAATAATGGCTCGTTGATCTTCTCCCCTGGCTGCAAATAGAGGGGTTTCCTACGCCTTGCCTCACGAACCATCTTCCCATCAATCAAGTGATGCGAGTGATCGGACTAGGCATGGAGCCTGTACTGCCATTGGCCGGGATCGAAAGAAGTTCTGAGAGGTTTTAATATGCATCCGAAATCTACCCTAATTTCTGTACTTTGTCCATCCTCGTGCTGTGACGAGGGTGGCCCGAGTATAGGGTCGCCGTTATCTTTTTCTCCCAACTGGCATTGCATAGTCCTTGTTGGGGTGGCGCCACCATGAAGGGGAGAAGGTTGCCCCCTCCGGCGCCTACCAAGGCGAACGTCCATTCCATCAGCTACCCACACTAGACAGTTGGTGACTACTAGGGGAGAGGTCTCTGAGTTTTCCTCAAATATGGGTCGTCATCGCCGTGGGAAGTCTGCTGCAAACTTGCTAGCTTCACGGCTACAGTCTGTCTTGGTGGGAGATTTCTGGTGGTTGCCTCCCTGGTGGGAGTGGGTGACTGGAGCCTCGCTCTCGCAAGGGAGGGATTTCGCACGTATTTCCTGCTTCAGCAGCTCAAGTGTTGCGGTGCATAGGAGCCTCATTTTGCCGACCATCTGGAATGTGCCGACTCCCTGACCGGGCTTCCTTTACAGGGACAAGCGCTTGCTTGCCCGTTGGATATTCGTCTCAGTGAAGCAGGGGGTCAGCAGTCAGATCTTTATTCCATGTATTTTTATTTCCTTTGAAGTTGTACACCCGCCATGGGACTTTGTACCTTGTAAAGGGGATTGATGAATAGAACTACTGAGCACATTTTGTCTTTGTTAATTGGCTCCAATATTCTTACATGATTTGTATGCTGTTTGGCATTGCTTATTTTTTATGATCCAACGGTCAAGGCGGCTAGTGGCCCGATCTTCTGGTGATCCGACCCTCAGCTGGTCGTCGTGACAGTTGGTCGAGGACATGAGCCGGGTGAATCGGCCTCAAGCCCGCCAAGGCTGTGTGCCGTCTGTCTACGGCCTAGAAAGTTGCCCGGATGATTGAAGCGTTCCGATGCTGTCTATCTATCACTTGGACTTAGATACTCTGACAGCTTGGTCCTGCTGACGACTCGGTCTTCTAGTGGTTTGACCCTCGGTAGCTTGTCCCAATGCTTGGTTAGGAGAGGGGCTGGTTGAATAAGCCTCGAGTTTGTCGGGGTCAAGCACTATCAACCTGCTATCTCTTACGTATGTTGCGCCTGGGCATCATTACCTAAAATGCGCCGTTGTCACATCAATCGAGTCGTCAGAGCCCATCTATTGTCAGCGAGTTGCACGAGAGGCACCGCGTCATTCGTTATAATGATGCCGGCGAAGGGACGTGCCGCTACATGCC
This sequence comes from Nepenthes alata, assembly GCA_028571085.2. Classification (NCBI taxonomy): domain Eukaryota; kingdom Viridiplantae; phylum Streptophyta; class Magnoliopsida; order Caryophyllales; family Nepenthaceae; genus Nepenthes; species Nepenthes alata. Next base: position 6,451 of record JAOVVI020005385.1, read on the forward strand.
AAGGTGAGGGCACGTGTCGAGGCCATTATGGGGACGTGCTGCTTCAGCATCTTCAAATGGCATCATTTCTAGGTCGGGGTGTTGGCTATTTAAGCGTTGGCCCTCAACCATTTTCTTCATCCTTTTGTCTCTGCAAATATCTCAGCCCTAGTCTCGCCACCATTGCCTTTGGCTAGCTTTTGTTTTATGAATGGCTCACCGAGACGCCGATGATATTCAGACCTCATCTGCCTCATCGCCGGAGGCGTCGTCTTTCCTCTGTCTTTGGGCCTTTGGCTGAGGTGGGAGGTGAAGACGAGCAAATGATGGAGGTCATCGGAGAAGATGATCTGATAGGTGCCGCTGTTGCCCAGGTGAGGCGCCTGAGAGCGCCTCAAATCCTGAGCTTCCTGACCTCGAGTCTGTTGGATCTTCTCGCCAAGTTCACTTGCCGCTCTTGGAGGTAGCACAAATTTCTGTAGGTATGTTTTTTTTTGCTATAGCCTTTGGTTGACCGCTCTTTTCTGCTTGACAGCTGAGGGGGTGCCTCTCTGGATGGAGGAGGCTGCACGCTTGTGAGGGGAAGAGATTGCCCACTTTCTACGCACATGCATTGATAGAGTTACCGAGGAGATGGAGCGTCGGGCCAATGTTGCCATTACTGAGGCACAGCAGTGTCTAGAGCAGGCTAGCTACCTCAACCGAGCTCTATCCGAATCCGAGGTGAGATCGCAAGAGCTCTCAGAGGCCAATGCTTGGGCTTTGGATCAGATCATATCGCTCGAGGACGAGTTTTAGGAGAGTCGATAGCAGCATAATGATTTTGCTGGGTGTGTGTGCTCAGTTGGAGGGAGAGCTGAGGACCAGGTTTTGTCCTGAGAAGGTTGCCCTAATGTTGAAGGAACAATTTTAGAAGAGCATCCGTTTTTGCAGAAGGATAGTTTCTTTGGCAGTTGTGGACTTTCTTTTGGTTTCCTTGACTCAAGGAACGCTGGAGCTCGATGTCGGGGTGATCTGATAGCCTTTCTAGAGCTAGGAAGAGGGCCTGGGCCACAAGTATCGGGGGGGCCCCAACCATAGGATGGCAATTCTGCTAGGCCGTAGGCGTAGGTAGCATCTTATGACTTTGAGGCCGATGATGCCTTCATGATGTGTATCTCGATTTTCAATGAATCAGCTAAACGGTTTTGATCACTATTGCAAATGTTTCTTGTCTGCACTGAACTTATCTACCCGATGCTTTTTATCCGCTGGCTAAGTGCTGGGGTTATTGGGGATGATGGAGACGTACATGCCGGACTGTGCTGACTCTTGTCGGGAGGAGGTTGTGACATGGGTATGACCTGTTTGCCGACTAAGCAAGGGTGCTGTCATCATCGGTCTTGACCGGATGCATCTGACCAGTTGCGCTCACTCCTGCCGGCTGGAGGTCATGGCGTTGAAAAAATGTGGTTGCCGGCTAAGCCTTGCTGCTATTGTTGCCAAGCTTTGGTGTAGTCTAGGCCGTCGCTTGCATGTACCATTTGGGGCTCGGTCCTATTAGAAACTCTCATGTGTCATCGTCGACTGATGGTACTCTTTCCTTCTGGAGGAGGTCGCCACATGCATATTGTAAAAGCCCCCTAAGATTTTAGTGTTCAGCCACCTAATAGCTGCTTGGTAACAAGATCGAGGTTCAATCCGACCACGAATGGGCCGCTTAATAACGGGGCCGAGGTTTTTTAACCGTTTGGAGGTCGAGGAGCAGGTGAGAAGTTCACCCGATTTAGGGGCAATCTAGGTCTTTCGATATTATAGGATGATATGCAAGTACTCGTATGAGCCGGTTATGCAGATGAAAAGACTATTTTGTTAATTAAAGCATGATTCAAGCAATCCGCATGACGTATGCAAGATTTACCTGGATTCAGCATTAAATCGTTGATGGTGCTTGTGGTGGATGGCGTGTTATGTCCTTGGGACCAGTTAACTACCCTAGGTGCGAGACTTGCGCGCACCTTTCTGGAGAGTTATTGAGGCACTTTGGCCTGCGGCCTCTATGCTCTTTGGGACGTGGTCCGCCACGCTGAATCGGTTGCATGATTTGGATGCTGGGCTTACATTGTCGACATACGACCCGTGGGTACCGAGGGTGGACTTTTGTCGGTGCGAAGAAAGTATCTTCTGGCACGAAACACCATAGGCAAGGGAGCCAAGGGCTCTGCCACCCTGGAAGGCATTCCAGCCTGTTGCCCACCACTATGCTGGGATTTACGAGGCCCTGGGAGTCCGGCGAACCGTAGAAGAATCCAGGTGGAGCACCGGATTGGAACTTCAGTCACAGGACTTCTAGTTCAGTTCCCGGATGTTGAGAGGAGATGGAGATGACCGAATCCCCGTAACAAACGGTGACCTGGCTAGATTGGTGAAGTGCCTACTGGCACTTCATTGAACTTCTAGTGGATAGGGGGCCTTCTATCGCCATGGGAGCATTATGGATTACACCTCTCTAGGCTTTCATTCTGCATTTCCTGACACAGTCGGCCCTCTAACCATGGCTAGGCCCTATCACCCGTGGCCGCCCGAGCCATGAGATTGTAAGGCAACTAGACCCTCTGAGGATGCTGATTCTCTCCAACTTCTCCTTCTGGACGTTGAGGTTTGAGAGTTGGAGGGCGAAGCCCCTAGTATAGCACCGTCAAAGGGGAACCTACGATTTGAGGATGGGATGCTCGGCTGAGTAGCTAGCACCTGTGTCCTCCGGGTTAGTCGTCTGTCCGCATTACTACTCGGAGAGGGGCCGTCGCAATGGGAGATAGTGCGCTGGTTGGAGCACGAATATTAACTGTGCTTGCTTCGTTGATGTGTGACTTGCTGCTGTCAGGGGAGGACCTTGCTTGGCATGCAGGCAGCGCCTTCGGGCATGAAATGCCACATGCGAGGGGGTTGAGGACTCTGCCACCCCCGATGGTGTTCTAGCCTACTATCTACGCTACGTCGGGGTCCCTTAAGGCTCTGGGAGCTGGAAGGCAAAGCCCCCAGCGTTGCACCTTCGAACAGGTGCAGAGGTTTTGAAGATGGATCGAGACAAGTAGCCTAGTGGGGCAGCAAGCGTCCGCACGTCTGGGGCCCGGCGTCCATCTATGCGGCTACCTGTGGGGGTCGTCGTCGCAGGAGGAGACGTCATTGCTTGGCATGCTAACTCGTGCTCGTGATGCTGACTATGTTTGCCCTTGCGTGTATGGTAGTTAGATTTTTTAGTTGTTTCCACAAACGGTGCCAATAATGCGTCTCAGGATACAGGTTATTGTACGAATTATTGAGCCACTTGATTTTCCACGGCGGGTCGAATCAGATCGGGTTTAGTCTTCATCGCTACGAACTTGGATTCTGCACACTACAACCAAAAAATAGGAGGTTAAAGGATTAGCATGACTTACTTTCTGATATATTCTCCGATACTTAAATTAGAAATATTTTCCAACAGATAGAAAGATGTGAGGATATGAAAGAAATACGTGAATGCATGTTATGGGGTATTGAGTGTTGGGGTGCGCTCGACCAAGGAGTAATTTAGAGAGGGTGCTCGGCAAGGAGCGATTTTAAGGGATAGAGGACTAGACTTCGATGAGTGCGCCTGACTAGAAGGTAGCTTCGAGATAGAGGACTGACTTCGGTTGAGTGCGCCCAACCAGTGGGCAGCTTAGTGGGATGGATGATTGAGTTCCGCTTAATGCGACCAATCAAGGGACGGCTTTGAGACAGTGGCTCTCGCGAGGGAGCGGTCGACAAGAACAGGGGAGTGATACACTCACTAAGGAGTGGCCGACCGTCGAGTGCACCCACGGAGGTGTGGCTAACCAGGGGAGGAAGAGACTCCTGGGCGCTGACAATGAAGAGAAAGGCCGCTCGCCAGTTCTTTCCCGACTGCAGACGGGCTCTCTGCACAATGCTCTACGAATTGTCTTCGCTAGCCACGTTGTGTGAGAGCTCGAAGCTGGCGTAAGGCCTGTGCAACCACCAGTCGGGATTGGAAATCGACAATGAAGAAGGATTCGCCTCTAGTGGGAGATAGCTTTGAAACTGATCATCGCATACCCTTGGTCATCTCCATCGTTCTCTATTTTTGCGAGTTTGGAGAGAGTTCTCCTTCTGCAATCGTTCCAGCCCCCCTTCTTTTCTCCTCCTCTCCTCTTTCCCCCCTTTTCCTACGGGGAAAAGGAGATAATTGTAGAGGGAATCATAGGGTGTAGGCCAGCTAGCCTTTCCTTTTTAAGGAGCATCGTGATTGGTGCCTTCCTTTCTAGTGAGCCCAACATGATAAACTGTAATCACGTGGACATGTCTGCTTAGTTGAAGCCGATGAGCTGGCATTGCTGGGACACGTGCTTATGAGCCACAATCGGTGGGCGGTTCTACTGGCGCGTCTCGATGGGCAGTCCTAAGTCGCGTGATTTTGGACCTTGGGCTACAGGGGTCTTCTCTTGGGCTGCAACTTCCGGACCGTTCTCCCGTTATGGGCCTGGATCCCGGTCGGCCCATGGGTGACAAACCCATCATGTTTTATAAATAATAAAAAAATAATAATTGGCTAAAATTTAATTAATTTCATATAGATAAATGAGTGACAATTACGAATAGATAAATTTTATGGAGTTAATTAAAAATACACAGCGAGATCAATAAAAAATTTTAGTTTAACTATTGTGTGTCTATATCTAATTTTTCTTTTACTTAGATAATTTTTTTAAATAGGGTTAATTGACCTCACACCTATAAACCGTTTTTTTTACCATAACTAAGTCATATTTTCTTTTATAAGTATTTTGTTCACATCAATATTTTCAATGGAGCCAATAAACTAACTAGTAACTCATTTAGGTAGGCCCACCTATCAATCAGAATGGTTTTGCCACAGAGAAGCCAATGCCCGAGATAAGCAGCATCACCATAAAAGATACGGTGCCTGTCAAACGGGAAAAAATAGGCTCCTTATCTTTCAATGTTATCGATACAATTCCCATGAAGCTGCCAATTGGACCACCAGAAGCAGCGGCAGCAGTGGCGGCAGCGGCAGCTGAAAGCTCGGTTAAGGGTTTGACAATGCAGAAGGGCGCACCAAAGAAGCCTGCAGCTCGTGCCAAGGTCCCTTTTGAGAAGGGTTACAGCCAAATGGATTGGCTCAAACTTACCCGTACACATCCTGACCTTGCAGGTAACCTTAATTCCTTGTCAAGCTCTCTTATTTTATCTTAGTTTGTTCTATTCTTCTAGTTGTCGTTGTTGTACAGTGATCATATTTCTTGCACATTCAATTCTCGTTTGGGTTGTTGGTTACAATCACGAAGGAAAATATCATTATCGGCTAAGAAACATTGATACTTATCTTGGGCTAGCTCTCAGTGTTTGACACATTTTGGACCATTTTATTATTTTTCTTTTGAATTTAACACCTTGGCCGCAATGGAAGAAAGGCCGGAGTGAAAATTTCCTAAGTGGAATTTCGAGAGTGAAAATTCTAGAGTAGAAATTTTCAGAGTGAATTTTCGGAGTGAAAATTTCCTGAGTGGAAATTCCGGAGAGGTTCACAAGGCCGAAGAGGTGAAACGTGCCGAAGTGGGCACACCAGGATGAAGTCAAAAGGTAAGCCAAATACTAATGGCCGAGGACACTAGCTGATAGCCGAGGACTTTGACTGGCGGCCGAGAACACTGGTTAATGGTCGAGGACTTTGACTGACGGCTGAGGACACTGGCTGATGGCCGAGGACTGCCTGTCTGAAAAGTTGGTCATCTGCAAAATCTGCGCAGACAGCTGACTTTATAAAAAAGGAAGTTGACTTTACAGAGTTGGTAGCCAACTTTACAGAGTAGGTCAACTGCTCTCGACAGGAAGACGATTTTGCAAAGTAAGTGATAGGTTTTGTAGTGCACACAACCGCCTTGCAGATAGGTGGTCGCTCGGTATCTTTATATATATATGTATGCAGAGTCCTGAACTGTGGGAGAGAGCAGAGGTGAAGAAGCAGAGAGAAAAACAAGGAGTCGCCATTTTTGCTCTTATGCTCTGTTCCCTGTTCTCCGAAGGTTTTTATAACCAAAATTATATAATGAATTTTTTTTAGACTAAGTGTCTCGTGGTTTTTTTCTCTTATTCAAAAGAGGGTTTCCATGTAAAATCATGTGTTTCCAATTCCTCCATTTTCTCTATTGTGTGTGTGTGTGCAATCATTATCATTATCATCCTCTCGGTTTCAGTGTCTAACCGGCATCATTTCCTAACTTTTTGGACGTATTGAGTATTATGTAATATCCAAAAAATGGGGTTACTTATGAAATTTGAGCCATTTGATAATTTAGTAATAATTAAAAACCTAACTCCCTTTGTCTTCTTTTCCTTATTATCTGAGATTTTATAGCACAACTATTTTTTATTGACTCACTTGCATACTGATTTTCTTTTGAATTTTTCTTAATGATGATATAAAAAATAAGCATTTTTGTAGATAATTTAATATAAAATAGTATTATTAATTATTTATTTTATCATAAACTATGAATTTTAACTAGTGTATCCCAAGTATACCGTGCCCTCATTTTTTTAAAATAACTTATTGGTGTTATGTCATGTTCGTCTCCCATATTAGTATCATTATTCCTTAAAATATTGATATTGATATCGATCATATCAGTATTGAATTTATCAGACAACTTTTTTTTTCAAATCAAAATCTCGGTGGAAAATATCTGCCAATATATGTAAAAGCATCTGCCAATGTATTGTAATATATTACAAAAATGGTGAAATATTAAATTTTGTCTCTGTCAAAAAATATCAATTTCAAGAGACGATACCAAATTATGCCAGCCGATATTTATCGGTGTCATTATTATGAAGTACAAACTCTTGCTCTCTTCATTCTAAGCAATTTTGACAATCTATCCCTCTCTCTGAATGTGAAAACTCAGTCTAATACAGAAAATAAATATCCATGATAATTTTTTGGTGAAGATAAATGATACTGATTGGTTGCATTGCACCTAACTCGATTAGGTTGTGGACTTCAAAAAAAAGGTATTATTGGCCAATGACTATCAATTGTTACAGGAAATAACAATGCTAAATGATTCACCTCTCTTTTATTCTATCAACTATGGGAAATTAACCCTCCAAAATAATTCACAGTGAAGCTAGATTATTCCCTGGGTTCAACAACCATGGCTGCTGAAGCAATCTAGCTTGACCGTGGATGAAAATATGGCCAATAGCCTATCGGGATCGGCTCCCCTAATCCTAAGGAAAATTTGAGATATGCTATGACCACCATGACCGATACCGATATTGATATTTTCATCTATGAGCTTGACCATTTGTGGACTCCATTGAATTGATGAACTCAGGACTGAAAGGGCAATCAAGCAGAAGGGTTATTTCCATGAGTGAGGTTAAACAACACATATCAGAAGCTTCGATGTGGACCGTTCTAAAAGGTCGCGTGTATAACATATCACCATATATGAAATTTCATCCCGGAGGTATGCTCGTTATTCTATTTTACCCATTTGATTGTTCTTCGGCATCACTTAACCCCAGATGATTTTTAAGTTAGCAGAAGCTTCATTAACATGAAGCAAAATGTGAGTTCACATTTTCAACTACTAATTTTGAATTATAATGAGTTGATTATTCATCAGTTCCGTCGCCGAAGTGTCCTTTTTGTTCCTGAGATTGATGACCAGATGTTATCAAGTGTGACTGCTCCTTATTTCTAGAACATTCTTTTTTCCTGCCCATCAATATCAACTGATATATCAGTATTAAGCTCCCCGATATTCAAATCGTCGGCTGGTATGCCCTTTTTCAATTGATCTTTCCCCCATGTTTCAATTTGCAAAAAAAATTTATATCCGATACTTATTGCCCGATGCAGTCACGACAGATACTTTCATCCTTGACACAACCTGGTCAATCCAAATCGTGTTTGAGTAAATTCATCTTGGCAGTGAACTTTTGTCCTTATTGCGGCAATCAATTGTGATTCTGTCATTAATTGTGTCAACTTTCTTGGGTACATCTCTGACCTCTGGCTTTGTTTGCCCAATTTCTTGTAGGTGTTGATATGCTAATGAAGGCTGTTGGGAAGGACTGCACATCCTTATTTAGTATCCTTTGCTAGGTTAAACTCTTAACTCTGATAGCCTCTCTGAGGTGCAAAATCGATGTTTTTCGAAGACTTTCTACTCACTTTTTGAAACTCTTTATCTTCAATATTTACTTGGAATAGTTATTTGGAGAAAAGATCTTCATTCAAGGCACTGGATACACTATTTTTCACATCATTACCTCCTCTTGAATGGTGTTTTTCTTTTCCCCCTTGGTACTCTACTACCATGTTGTTGTTTGGGTATTGTTGTTTTCTGTTGATGATTCAAGGACATCAAACATTGTTCAAATGCTTAAAATGTAGACCAAATGAAGTACTCATAAGAAAATATAAACTAGTTGTGATTAAGGGAAAAAAATAAATAGATGGACCTAGTAAAACTCAGAATGAGTTAATAGAAAATTATTTGAAATTGCTTTTACTCGTGAAAAATATCACACTAAATCAAGTGGAATGATGAAAACAGATTCATAAAGAGATCCCATTTAGTGAGAATTGCAGCTTTATTGTTGTAAACCTTTAACACTATTCAGATAAATATCATGCTTGGGTAAATGCAGAATTCCTATTGGAGAAGTGCCTTGTGGGCATCTTAGATGAGAACCATTAAAGGAAAAATCCATCCTTAACGGGATAATAGTGACTTTCATACAGATACTGCATGGCTGTCCTCAGATTATGTTTTCATTCCTAAGGCTCAATTTACTGCTGTCTGTCTCGTTTGCACCAATTCGGCTATCTTGACAAGTTGTATTCGTGTTGCTCAAGATCGTCATACACATTTTCAGGTAATCTTCTGCCTTCCCTAAAACAAGATTTTCATGGCAGAAACCAAATTTTCTCTGATATAAAGTATAGTATATGAATGAAGCTTGAGGTTGGCAGCAGGTTGGAAGCTTTATCACCCACACATTCTTTAGCAAATTGGAATATCTATGGTGGAATGCTATTACATGTGATGGAATTCTTTTTGTTGATTTTCGCGTGTAGTTTCGGATAGATGTAGCATACTAATACACTGTATTTGCATAGACGAGCTCGATTTCTAGTGCCTGAACTTGCCTGCGATATGGTTTTTGCCAATGAGGTCGTTCGCTTGGAACTTGTTCTAAATAAACCGAAGGGGATGAAGTGGTTGGGGCGATTATCTTTTTTCGTCGAGCTTCCTTCCCCACTTCAGAATACTCGTTCCTTTTTGACTGAAGGGATGAATCGACATCGACTAAGTTTGCTAGGGCGTTTTGTTGAAAAGGTGTGGCTCTAATTCATCGCTAGAGTTTAGTTATCCGCGTATTGAGACCAGCAAGAAGTTCAGATTCTTTGCTTTCTTTCAAATTAAATAGATCACTTCGAACACTAGAAAAAAGAAAGCCAATTGCAACAAACCCTTCAAATTTTAAACCAAGAAAATCATCGGGTTCAAAGTAGGGCTAAGATCACTTTAGGGTTTATTGGGATGTGATTTTACGTTGTGTTGTAAGAAGATATTTTTACGATTTGAATCTATTACTAATAGATATATGATGGTAATTATACCGTTACGTTAATGCTCCTCGCAGCTTTAAGCCACTCATATCGGGCACAAAAGATCGGGGCACAGAATTAACCTGGCCTTAGACTAAGAAGAGATTGAAGCGGTATTTCTCAACTTATTGTTGGGAATTGGTGTGCAATTGCGAAATACACCATTTTTGGCTTGGATTTGGAAGAGTTTTATTTTTAATAGAGATGGAGTGACTTCTCCTTTTAATCTCAATCGTATATTTTAAAATGAATAATAATAATTTTAATATTATTATAAAATTAAAAATAATTATTTTAAAATGATTAAATTATAATAATTTGGTTAAGAATAATCAGTTAAGATATAAAAGAAATGAAATTTTTTAATTTTTTAAAGAGATTGAACTCCTCTCAATCCTCCTTGTTGGAGTTGGCCTGCGGAAGATTTCCTCATCAAGGCCACCAATTGGCCATTTGGGTACTGAGTTTTTT
>JAOVVI020005386.1:0-16566 GCA_028571085.2 Nepenthes alata
AGTTGCACACTTGGACTTCGATTCCAGGGAAATTCGTACCAACAACATAAACATCGCATATCCCTTCCAATAATGAAACAAAGATATTTTTCAAATTCTTAAGTCATAATTTAATTCCATAATTTCACAAACGAACTAATATAAATCTTCCCTTACCATCAGGCATCCCACGAATCACTTGTACTCGAATGTCGGCATAGGTGTAGGGTTCTCAAAACTCACCAGAACCTTCGTCTCACTCCCACTACTACTGTTACCACTGCCCTGCTTCTTAGTTCCACCAAGCCATCCTCCAAACCAACTGGAATATTTCTCCTCCGTTGAGGCCTCCGTAGGAGTCACGATGCCTTCTACGGACAAAGACCCGACCAAGACTTCGTTAAGGCCTCCGTAGGAGTCACCAAGCCTCCGTTGAGGTTTAACCTTTTCCCGTAAAGACCCGAACAAATCTCTGGAATAGAAGGTGACGATGAGGCTGACCCACCGAGGAACTAAGTGACCACAAAAGTTATAAACATAATATTAACTCGCCCGGTCCGAGAAGATGCAAGGGAGATCTCTGTAGCAAAGAAGCCAAGGCTAGGAATTAGGGACTTGTACTCGTTTCTAACCAATTGGTTGTAATTGTACTTGTTTTTGACGTAGTTAATGATTATCGGATGAAATGAGTACTTGTTGACAATAAAAACTCAAAAAAATTACTTTATTTTGATACTTATTTTAAGTTGGGACTTAAAAGAAGTCAAATGAGAGCAATCGAAGGGCCACTTTATAAATTAGACAATAAACTAGTGTCAGTTCAGGATGTCATCTACTTAGAAGTCACTTTAGGAATGTATCCGAGGATTGCATTTAAGGTTATCACCTTTTTAATAGTAGATCTTTTATCAGTCTACAATGCTTTCATCGAACGTCTTTGTCTGATTGCCTTCGGTGCCGTCACTTTCATCCCATATCTAAAAATGAAGTTTTCGACGTCATTTGGGATTGATGAGGCCCTTGAAGGCCAAGCTGCGGGACGGATATGTCTTTTGTCACAAGTCACATAGACACCTCTTCCTTAACCATTGGACTACGACCTACGAGATAAAACAACGCTGCAGCAAGCTCAATTTGGAGAACCAACCGTTCGAGTCCCATTGAATCCCAGCAATTTTGAGAAGTATGTTCAGATAGGAAGCTCACCGCCTCAATCATTTAGAGACCGGCTTATCAGTTTTCTCCGAATAAATTAAGACATTTTTGCATCGGTGCCAAGTGAGGTGCTAGGGATCCCAACCGACGTGATGGTTCATAAATTGGGCATGGATCCCCATCACCGACCCATTCAACAAAAGCGTAGAAATTATTCGGCTGAGAAACTAGTGGCCATTCATGAAGAAGTGAAGAAACTTCTTAACGTTGGATTCATCCAAAAAATATAATATTCAGATTGGCAGTTAAATGTGGTCATGGTCAAGAAGAGTAACAAAAATGGAGGATGTATGTTGACTTTACGGACATCAACAAGGCATGTCTCAAAGATAATTTTTCACTACCCAGAATTGACCAGCTTGTAGGCTCGACGTCCAGTCAAGAACTTTTAAGTTTCATGAATGCATACTCAGACTATAATTAAATAAGGATGATACTGAAAAATGAAGATCACACATTATTCATAACTGACCAGGGGACATATTAGTACAGAGTCGTGCCCTTTGGCCTCAAGAATGCCATGTGACTTATGAGTGGCTCGTGAATAAAATATTCAAAAGCTAGATCGAAAGGAATGCGAAAGTTTATGTGGATGACATGCTCATCAAAAACAGAATAATAGACCACCATATCCACGATCTGGACGAGATCTTCAATGTTCTAAGAGCGCACCAGATAAAATTTAAAGTGACGTCTGAAAAGTTATTGAGTTATATTATTTCACACCAAGGGATTGAGATAAATCCAAAGAAGATCAAGGCCATCCTTGATATGAAATCTCCTTGGACTATGAAAGAGGTCTAAAAACTCACTCGTAAAATAGCAGCTCTCTCTCGCTTCTTGGGAAAATCGGCCGAAAAATATTTGTCATTTTTTAAAACCCTGAGAGAGATGAAGACTAACGGCTTCTAGTGGACCAATGATTGCGAGGAGGCATTTTGAGAACTCAAAGAATATCTTTTGAATCCTCCTCTCTTAGTTTCTCCACAGCTAGATGAGGAGCTAGACTTGTATCTCGCTGTATCCAACACGGCCTTGAGCTCAGTGTTGATACGGTAGCAGTACGATAAGCAACAACTTGTGTACTACGTGAACAAAACCCTGGCTGATGCAGAGACTAGGTACCCCCATGCAGAGAAGATAACTTTGGCATTTGTGTAATCCGCATGGAAGTTGAGACCTTACTTCCAAGCGTACAAAGTGGTAGTTTTGACCGATCAGCCTTTGAGAGCGATGCTGCAGAAGCCCGAGATGTTAGGACGACTGGTCAAGTGGGCCACTGAGTTGGAAGAGTTTGACAAAGAATTTTATCTGAGGCCAACCTTAAAAGGTTAGGCCTTGGAAAATTTTATCATCAAGACAATCACCTTCGCTCTTGGCGATCCAAACCTTCATGATACAGATGAGCCTAACAACGCACCAACATAGCCGCTGCATGTGGATGGCTCTTCAATGAATGATAGTTGTGGTGCTGGCGTTATGCTTAGAACACTTGAGGGGTCGGATATAAAATATTTAATGATCATTGTTTTTTGACAACCAACAACGTCGCGAAGTACGAGATTGTAACATCTCGAATATTTTTTAGTTTGTTATTTTATGAAAATAAATTATTTAATTAATTTTGATAATTATTTGACTATTTTAGTAATTTTTTTATATTTAGAAGTTAGTAATTGGGTTTAAATATGAACTAAGAGTATTTAAATCATTAAATTTGATTTAGATACACGATCCATTAATTTAAACTAACAGTTGAGCTTGAATATTTTGACAATTAAATTTAGTTTAGAGTAATTAATATACTTGATTGAGTTAGCTTAATTTTAAATTTAATTAATCAAGTGAACCATCATATATTTAAATTATATAAATCTTAGTATATTAAAATTTATTAATTTAAAATCTAATAATTTAATTAAATTTAAAGATGAGTTAAAATATTAGAAATTAATATTAGAATTATAAGTGTTATTATAAGGATATTTATAATAATAATAAATATTAGTAAATACTATAATAATATTGATAAAGAAAATATTAAAATAAATAAGATTTAATTAATAATTAATAATAATAATGATAAAAAAATAATAATAATGATAATAATAATAATAATATTCATAGTAAAAGAAAAGAAATGAAGAACAAAAAAGAAAGAAAGAAAGAGAGAGGAAGAAAAGGAGGCGAAGAAGGAAAGATGAAGAAGATGGAAAGAAGAGGAGAGAAAGGAGGAACGGCACGGGAGGGTTGAGGTAAAGAGAAAGGATGGAGTTGATACTTTCAATGATCCCCTTTGCTATTCAAGGAAAGGGTGGGGAAAGAAGTCGAGAGATGAAAACCCTAGCCGTGCAGCCATCGTCGTTGCCGCTGTTAATCGTCGTCACAAGTTTGGACCGAAGTCGCCGTCGTTGGTTGGTGTCGCTGTCGTCGTCGATTTTGCTGCTGTGGCCATTGTTGATTTTGCTTCCGTCACTATGAAGTTGTTGTTGCCGATTTCTGCTACTATATTCGTTACTGCAATCAGGCAAGTGAATCCCCTTTAATGTCATTCTCCTATGTTTGCAAGTAACTTTACTTTATTGTTACTTCTCCTTTAAATGCAAGTAATTCTCTTGTTATTTTACAATCGATTCGTCATTTCTCTATATTAAATCTATGATGCATGTGAAAATTGAATCGGGAAGGAAAATAGAGGACGATGCTCTATTTTAGGCTATCGATTTTAAAACAATGAATCGGGGAGTCACACAGGGCTGTGGTGTTGGATTAATTCATATGCTGGGTTTCTTTACTTAAATATGAAATTGGGTTTTTGTATTTATGCATAGGATGTTGGAATCGGGTAAGAAACAAAGAGAGCGGGGAAAGAATCGAAATTGGGTGATGAACAGAGTCTCGTTGCAATGGCATATGTAATCGTTTGGGTATGCTGTGTGGGTGTGTAGCGTATACGTGTGTGTATACCCACACGTTTTGGGTATATCAATGTGTGTGTGTGTGTGAGAATTTGTGTGCTGCTACCGGGTGAGTGCTACAGTGTGCGTGTCTGCGTGCAAGTGAGTGCAAGTGTGGCAGTGTGTGTGTGTGAGAGTGTGTGTGTGAGCAGTGTGTACCCTTGTGTGTGTGGTACTATCGTGGGCAGTATGGAGGTGTAGTACTGCTGTGAGCGGTGTGTGTTGATATATTTTATTTATTTATAAATATGGACAGTATGCGTATTTATATTTTTGAGTAAGGATGTATGTCCAATGGTGTATGTTAGTAAAGTGGAAGTAAATTATTATGAATTGGATTGTGCGTGGAAGAACCCGTAATATGATCGTGAATGTTAAATTTTAGAGAGTGGAGTTAAGAACATCATTGAATTTCGTGGTAGTATGTAAATAAAAATAAAATATTATATATGCTTGGAATCAGTTAATTTATATATTGGCATTAGTTGTAGGCATCGCACCAAAACAGAATGGAAGAATAGTTAAATGGTTGAACTAAGTAAATTAATCTCAGTCTGTGTTTATCCTTTCTTCGTTCTGTGATAAATTTCTTTGTGTTGAATTTGATAGCGTGAGTATAGTCCTTATCAATATCGAATGACAATTCTTTCATTTAAATTGTAAAGCCTTCTTTGTATTGTACTTGATTTCTTGAGTAGTTGAGTTATTGGCTTCCTACGGTCAAGGTTAAAAAGAGCGTATAAAAATACTAAGGTATCTAGTTGAATGGAAGGTTACGACACCTTAGCGTGGTCTATACTTATTCGATACTGATTTTTATATCATGGTAATAATGAGGTATACTTATTATTATTGAGGGATACTTATAGTCATGTGACCATCGTGAGAGATGATATCAGAGATATTATTTGGCGAGGCATATCACGGATGATATCGGCTTGCTACGGGCACAACATCTGGAAGGATTGCAGGGTAGTTGGATATAACGGATAATCTCATTACACTTACCTAGCCGTTAGGGGCATAAATACGTGGCATTTGGTTCATAGTGATAGAATAATGTCCAAGAAGATTTATTGTGATGTTTCATAATTGTTGATACCTCATGAGTTTAGAATTTGGTGGAATCCACGAGTTATATTCAGTAGAATCTATGTATCAAATTTTACGTTATCTGAATTTAGTGAAATCATATTGTTATTATTATTTGATGTTTAGATCGTTCACATTGACATTCAGACCAGGAAATCCCTGCATATCTTTTAATGTCGAATTTTGAGTGGTTTTCGCATATTATTGACAATCTTGTTATCTTTGTCATATAAGGGTCCAGAGAAGCCTATTTTGCTTTTGGTTTGAGTTATGTTTATAACGTGTTGTAGTTCCTCGGATATAGTTAGATTATTATAGAAATGTTACAACCATTATATCTGAGATATTTATTGTTTATTAAGTATTTTTTTATTATTGTCACTTGTTGGGTTTTGGCTCACATTTATATTTTTTTGACTCCAGATTGAGTTGATTGTATAATGCGGACTGTGGGATCCTACTTTGGCTACAGAAATTCGTGATAGAGAAGATAGTAGAGATAAAGGCTCGTGTAAAAAAGTTCTAAAGACAGTTCATCGATCGAGGTTTTATTTGGATATGTTATTGGGACTGTATTTTCGAGATAATAATATTGTATACATATTTATTATGTCGAAGAAATATATTATGAAAATTATAATTATGTTGTCAAATTTATGATGATTGGAATTTTGAGTTTTCTCATGGTTGATTAAAATTGGGTCGAGTGACTCGGGTTTGGGTCGTCATAGAGACATTGCTAGCAGGACTTTGGTTAGCTAAGGAATGTTCCACTAAAAACTTGATTGTATATAGCGGCTCCGAATTGGTTATCAACCAAGTCCGCGGACATTTCGAGGTCAACAGCCCATAACTCTTTAAGTACCTTGCAAAGGTCCAAAACTTGACTTCGAACTTTGAAAAGGTAGAAATAGTCTACATCCTCAGAGAAGAGAACGGAAAGACCGACGTGTTGGCAAATGCAACAGTATCAGGAGACCCAGAGCAATACGCCCGAGGGATGCATGAAGTCCTTGAGAAGCCAAGCACCGAAGATCCTGAGCCAGAGATGATGCAGGACTCGAGTGCCAACAATTAGATGACTCCCTATTTAAGATACTTGTCCAATTGGATATTACCTGAAGATGCAGATGAAACCAAAAAGGTGAAGAAGATAGCAGGTTGGTATACTATCATGGATAACCAATTGTGCCGATGCGGGTTTTTTACCCTTATCTACGGTGTCTCACTCCAGAGGAGACTGATTATGCACTACAAGAAGTGCACCTCGAAATATGTGGATCCTACATTGGGGACAAGAATCTCGCTTTCAAGTTCATGAGGTAAGTGTACTACTGGTCAACTATGAAGTGTGACGTCATAGATTTCGTACAAAAACGTAAAAACTGTCAAGTCCATGATAACCCCACCCACCAACCTCACACAAACCTTCGAGCTTTGCAATCACCTTAGCCCTTTGCTGAATGGTGCTCAACATACTCGGACCTCTACCTATAGCGGCCGGATAGAGAAAGTTTATGATCGTCGGGATAGATTACTTTACAAAGTAGGTCGAACCTACACCACTGGCGTGAATTATAGTGCAGAACGCAACAGCATTCGTCCGATTGAACATTGTGGTCAGGTTCAGGATTTTTGAATGTATCGTGCCTTTCAATGGGATCCAATTCATTGGGATATAGCTCACCAAGTACTATACCAACTTGAGGATAAGATTGGACAACACGACAGTCGTGTATTCGCAGAGCAACGGCCAAGTGAAAGTCACGAACCGCATAATTTTACATGGACTAAAAACCAAGCTAGAGCATTCTGGGGGCTCATGGGTGTAGAAGTTGTCATGAATCCTGTGGTTGTACAGGACAACATAAAGGGAGTCCATGCGAGAGACACCCTTTAGCTCGTGCTACGGGGTTGAAGTAGTCATTCCGATGGAAGTCGGACTGCCTATTCTTTGAGTCGAGTACTTTGATCTCAGTGGCAAAGCTAAGAGATTTTGAGAAAATCTTGACCTGCTCGAGAAAGCACGAGACCTAACAAAGCTAGAAACAGTGGCATATCAGCAGAAAGTAGCTAGATACTATAATAAGAAAGTGAAGGCGCGACGGTTCAAAGTGGAGGATTTAGTATTGAGGAGCATTGAGGCCACAGGTAAAAATGCTGGCCGAAATAAGCTTTTCCCAAATTGGGAAGGGTCGTTCTTGATCTCACTTATCCTTCAGAATGGGGCGTACAAGTTACGCACCCAAGAAGGTAGACGAGTCCCTCGGACGTGGAATGCCTTTCACCTCAAAAAATATTATCAATAAATGTATATATGGTAAGGTAAGACAAAATGTATCATTTGATGTGCTTGTAACACGTTTTGTTAATATAATAAAATTCCTTTCTCTTATTTCTTGTTTATACTTCATTGAATATTTTCATATCATTTCATAAATTTACAAGACTTAGGTTACCCCTAAGTCAAGTGAGAAGATCACTTTCACATGCTCTAAAACTCGGTAAAGTTTGAGCGGCTCATAAGAAGTCGTATTCTAAAACTCAATAAAATTCGAACGGCCCATTTGAGGTCGGACTCAAAAACTTGGCAATGATGCCGAACAACCCACAAAAGGTTGAACCTAAAAACTTAGGGGGCTTGAAATAACAAGAATGCAAAGACCCTAGATATACCATCTTCAGCCTAAGATGGTCAAAAGGTTCGAAGACTTAGCTAATAAAAGATAAAGTTTCTTTATAGAGTGTCTAAGAAAAACCTAATACAGAAGCAGTTCGAGAAAATTAAAAAGAAGGATTAGACCAAAAAGATAAATTTTATTTATATATAGATGTCGTGTACAGTAATATGATAAAAAAAAGGGGAGTACAAAACTACTCCAAAGTTCTTGGCCGCCCTGAAGGACCTGGCTGCCCAGAAGATTCAGGTTGGCTGGAAGGTCCTAATTGAGAAGGGTCGGAGGTCCTCCATCTTTCTGGGAGACCGACCAGGTCAGCCCTGCGTTGAGCGCTGGCATTCTTCGGATCAAATAGAGCAGTAGGAAACCTCGGGACCAAAATTCTCATGACTCGGTGGCACATCTTGATAGTGTCTTAGTACTTCCGCTCTAGAGCCGGAGCAATGTCCTCAGGCTTCAATGAAGTCCTGAGCTCCCCTTCCAGTTGGAGGTTCCTGCCCCAAAGGGAGACATTCAACTCCTCCCGAACCTTCAACGAGTCCTTAAGGAAAGAAATTATGCTCTTGGCTCCAGCGAACTCAAGCTCAGGACGTTGGATGCGCTCCCCCGAGGTCCTGACGGCCTCCAACTCCGCACAAGTCTGGGTGGCCTCGCCAATGATCAATCCAAGATCGCCAGCCAACTCATAAAACTGCAAAGGGAAAATAAGTCATTAAGGCATGGACAAAAAGAACAAGAGACTGAAGTAGGGAAGAGAAGTACCTTAGAGACGAGAGAGCTCCTAGCTGAACTCTCTCCTCTTTGGGAGCTTCGGACTCTACTGGCTCCATAAAAACCGCCTCCTCCACCACAGGAGCCTCATCCCTCATCTCAGATGTAAGGGTAACTTCACCAAAATTTAAGACTGGGGGCTCAGCTGCTTCAAAATGATCCTCGGCCCCAGTCTCTATTTCAGCAGTGTGTGAAGTCCCTGCGACGTCCTCGACCAAGAACTCCTCAGGAACCATTGGCAGAGTCCCAATTGGACTGTCAATTTGGATTGCAAGGCAAGGGAGCTTAGCAATCTCAGTAGTGGGCGGCCCTGTGGCCTGGCTTTTCTCGGCCTCAGTAGTCTGAGCAGCAATCATCATGGTCATCATCGCTACTTCCTTGGCCTGAGTCACCTCAGTCTCTCCCACTGCCTGTCCCTCAGCAACGTCCTCGGATGGGCTATCAATCCAATTTGAGGCTTTTCCAGGAAAAATAGAAGGAGTGTCAGGCATAGACTCATCAAGGGGAGGTTAGGCAACAAGTGGCTCCGTAGACTCGTAAGGCCCGGCATCGACTAAAGGTCCGACACCTTCAACTCCTCAGATTGGCACCGCCTAAGACAACCTCTTCCTCCTCACAAGAAGGCCTCGTCATCATCGGACGAGGAGTACTCCACAATAGCCATCGAACGATTAGAAATTTTGGTCTGATGACTCTTCTTTGTCCCCTCGGATGGCTCCTCGATCCTCAGAGCTCTTTGCCTTTTCTTCAATTTCTTCTTCTTTGATGGAGGAGCGGCAAGGGTGCTAGAGTCCTCGAACTGAGACTCCCGCTTGGTTTTCATCAAGTACTCGGGTCTCAGTGATCTGTTCTTCTTGTTTTAATTTTAGGAGACAAAGTTGGACAGCACCAAGTCCATAACAGCCTTCACAGCCACCCTCTCTTTTGTTGAGGAGTCCTTACAATGTTTGGGTTCCATGTTTATTGAAACATTGGAGATGGCCCAATTCTCGCAAACGCCATGGAAGAAAAACTTACTTTTTCACCTTTTGGTGGAATTAGGGTTTCCACCGCTAATCTTGGTGAACTCAGGATGTGGAGTGATAACAATCCAGTCCTAACTGTGAGAAAATCTCAGCATCACCTTCACCATCGTAGTGTTAAGAACCTTGTTATGGTAGTGTGCGAAAACACAGAGAGAGACAAGGTACCTGATAGTGTTTGGCTACAACCTTGCAACTGAAGCTTTGAGGTGCATCATGATGTGGTACAACTCCAGAGCCATGAGAAAATGAAGCCCACCATTGGGGTGGACTTCGTACACGGTGACGAAACCATCAGGTGGGCTGCAAGCCCTCTCAAGGGTGTCAGGAACCACCTTCTCCATCGAGCTTGGTATCTTGTACTTCACACGAATGGCCTCAAGGTTAGCCAAAGAAAGCGAAGAAATAATATCCTTCACTCTAGGAGCCATGAAAAACTCGAAGAGAAAGAAGAAAGAACGCAGAGAAATGAGAGGTGAAAATTTTGAAGGAGAAGAAAGACACTGGATTTTGAAAGAAACTTAGGGTTACGTAAGGAAAAAATGAAGGTGTAAGAAAGCTTCTTGAAGTGGTTAAAAAAGTTCAAAAGACGCGCCTCATAATACCCTGGCCACGCGTCAACCTCCCGTTCGCTATAGACGGTACTGATGGCCCTTACATTTGGAAGGCGATATCAATTTCATTTATTGTGCATTTAAAGGCTCAGTTGATGGCGCAAGCCAACGTCTTGAACTCAAAGTAAGTCCTCAGATGCATTCTTATCAAGCCATTGGTCTCAAAAATGCTCGAGGACATTTTGGGTCTCGGACACACATATAACAACAACTATCACTTAGTGGTGCCCACTAGTGTCTAGAACGCAAAAAGTTCTCAGACATGTTGGTCAGACCATTGACCTCAAAAGGTCCTCAGACATTTTGTTCAGATTATTAGTCTCAAAAATGTCCTCGGACTATTGGTCTTAGCACGTCCTCAGATATTTGTAAGAACGAAGGAACGCATGCCAGCATCAAGCAGTTGCTGAACAGCGGACACAGAGCAAAGGCACGAGTGGATTTTCGGTGGAGAATTTTTTCGCGTGAGACATTTTCGCGACCAATGGACATACCAAAAGGTTAAAGTTCTCAAACCCTTTGGTATGGGGGGCTAGTGATGGGTACTAATACCCAATGCCCATTTGAAGGATCTGTTTTCGTGAGTTGGGCCCGTGCGCCATAGAGACCCAGGAGGCCCAAGAGGCTCATGAGATCTAGAAGTCCGAGTCAGCCCAAGAGGCATAATGGATATGAAATCCATTAGGGCCCGAGGACTCAGGAAATGGTCCGCAGACTTTGCTACGCCTATAAAATCGGCATGTCAGGCGTTGGTGACTAACTCTATTAGACTGCAAGAAGGGATGAAAGTGACATATCAGAGAAGGTGGCAGTCTTTGTAGAGCACGTGTGCTTAAAAGGAGTAATTAATTTTTAGAGTTGGTGAGTTTTACAGGACGACATAATGGGTTTTACAGAATTAGTGGCAGGCTCTTTTATACACGCAAGCTCCTTGTTGGGTAGGTGAAAACCATATAGTATAAATACTCAGATCAAGCTTCAAATGAAGAACATGCTGTCAACAATACACTCAAAGCGAGAACAAAAGAAGAGGAAAAAGCAAGAAGCCTTTCCACTTTCTGTTCTAGCTCACTCTCCACTGTAAACTCAATTTCTTTGTACTAAAACAACAATACTGTAATCGTGTGTTATTGCTCTCTTTTTCTCACTCTCTCTGTCACTCAAAATTATGCCCTCAAATTCAAGAGGATATTCATAATCTTTGTGTTGCACTGGTTCTGCCTGAGTATGCTTAAAAGATCTGAGGACTTCTATGGATCTCAGTCCATATAGTGACTAAGATCTAAGAACGCAATAATTTCTATTATATATATATTTTTCTAAATTTTTAATATATTATTAAAAAATAGATAATTCAGATATCTTATAATATAGAAAAAAATATATGACACTTAATTGTAAAATCGAGCGTATAGCATATTAAAAATACTATATCATTTCATAATAATACTAA
Organism: Nepenthes alata; assembly: GCA_028571085.2. NCBI lineage: Eukaryota > Viridiplantae > Streptophyta > Magnoliopsida > Caryophyllales > Nepenthaceae > Nepenthes > Nepenthes alata. The sequence continues at coordinate 11,782 of JAOVVI020005386.1, forward strand.
TTATTAACAAATGTTAACTATTATCCGGACCGCTTATTTGAATCCTAAAAAAATAATTAATTGCACACAATAATCATAAATAATAAAATATAATATAACTTTTACGTAAATTTTTTTTAAAATAAAAAAAAATCACAGAATAATATGTTTAAAAAATATATCCACTATATAGTTAGTTTGATTATAATAATGTTACAAATATAAGAACTAGATACCTTATAATAAATAAGTCGAATAATAATGAGTAAAAAATAAAATAGTAAAAACATAACAAATAAATTTTTTTAATTCTAAAAATAGCGTACATAACGTCGGTAAATATTAAAATATTATTCAAAATTCAACAAGATGTAAAAATCTTCATATTCTCGCTTTTTCTTACGTTCTCTTCTTTTTGATTCAATTCATCAATGATATCTCAAATATTAGAGTTTGAATCATTATATAAAATATTCATCCTAATTTAATAAAAAATAAATATCATTTTCTAAGTAACGATATCTTAAAATTAGAAAATAATATAAATAATTTTCTAATAAAATAAAAACATACCAAACCAAATTACTCAAATAAAATAAAAATAAAATAAAATAAAATCTTTTCTAATCAAAGAAAATTAAATATTTTCTAATTTAAAATATCCATGATATCCATACAATATCTGTATGATATCGTTTGAATGACCAAATAACACATTAAATGGATATAGGTCCATACAGTATAACCGACATCGTATTCATTTTATTTTATATTATTATTATTTTATATACTTGGTAGACAATACTTCGATAAAATATATATAAGATGTTATATAATTAATAAAATAATATTAAATAGAATAAAATATAGTATTCAGACAATTAATACAATTTGATACATTTGGTCAACAGATTGTACTTATTTGCTTGTTCCCCTTGCCTTCCTAGAAGGTCAGCGTGGTAGTTGAGAGTAGGTTACCTACTTAGGTATGGTCGCCCTAACCCTACTCATAATCAGTTATCACGTCAGTCGGATGGTCAACTTTTCGTTAGTTTCCCTTTTTTTATCACATATCATATCCGGAATCGCGTTCAGCATCTTCGGTATTGTCTCCAAAAAACACTTCAATGGCCTCGGTCTCCGAAAAACTCCTCAGTGGTCTCTGGGAATGGTCTACGGAAACAAGGCCTCCAGAAAGGTCTCCAGAAAACTCCTCGGTAGTCTTCGGGAATGGTCTTCGGAAACAAGGCCTCTGGAATCGTGGTCTCCGGAAGAACGTCTCCAATTCTCATTCAATCCTGCCCGAGTAACATCTCCAGAAGAATTGTCCCAAATTCATTTCTCGAATTCACATAATCGTCTTCGTAAATTGCGTTCATCATTTCCGGAAGCCTCCTTAATGGCCTCCGGAAAGCACTCACCAACCATCTTCGAAGACTCCTCAATGGCCTCCCGAAATAGTCTCCGAAAAACTCTTTAGTTGTCTCTAGAAGTCTCTTCATTTACTGTCTCCGGATGTCATCTTCATTGTCTTCGGAAGTCTCTTCCTTTGCCGTCTCTGGAGATAAAGGTCTCTTGAACTTTAGCCTTTAATATCATCGTCTCCGGAGATCAAGGCCTCCGAAAACTCTAGCCCTCGAGTTCAATGTTCTCTAGAGATCAAGGTCTCCGGAACTTCAGTCTCCAAACTTTAATCGTCTCCAGAGATCAATGTCTCTGGAAACTTCATCCTCCAAATTTCAACGTCTCCGGAGATCATCCAAAGGTCTCCGAAAACTTTAGTCTCCAAACGTCTTCGGAATTCACCATTCCGTGTTATCTTTTGGAGATCAAGGTCTCCAAAAATCACTGTTCATGGTCTCCAAAATTATGTCTATTTAGAACTTGGTCAATGTTGCGTTGACCGTCTTATTGGGATTATAAGACAGTCGGCCATTGAGTCATAAGCCGCCAGCCACAGCTTCCTATCAACATTTCCTAAAATCGGTCAACACTATGGTCAACCATTTCGGTCAACCTCTTGACGCCGATCAACATTATATTAACTTAATGACTGTGACTTTCTATGATTTAAAATCTGGGCTGTTACACACTTGGTGAAGTAGTCGATGCCCACGATGGTGAACTTTCTTTGTCCTGTGGCAACGAAAAATGGGCCGAGAATATCGAGCCCCCATTGTGCGAAGGGTCAAGGGGACTAAAGTGTCTTCAGGTCAGCAGATGGCTCGGGGTAAAGGTTACTGTGAAGGTGGAAGCTTTCACACTTCTTCATAAACTCGAGCGCGTCTTTTTTTATCGAGGGCCAGTAGTAGCCCTACCGCATGACCTTGAAGGATAAGATTTTTTTGCCAATGTGCGATCCGTAAATCCCGAGGTGCACTTTGCCCAAGTTATAGTTAGCCTCTTCGGGAGTTAGGCACCAGAGGTATGGGGTTGAGTAGCCACAGCGATATAGCCGTCCGTAAACCACAGTATATCAGCCGGCTGTCTTTTTGATTCGCTTAGCCTTCTCTGCGTCTTTTGGCAATGATCTGTCAACCAGATAGCTAAGGTAGGGCGTCATCAAATTTTTCATTTTAAAAATCTGCATCGCCTCCTGTTTCTCTATGCTGGGAGCGTTTAGAATCTTTCTCATGTCCCTCGAGTACTGTTCTGAATTTTTGGCTGCAGTGGCTCTAGCTAGCTGGTTTGCCTTCTAGTTTTCAGTTCTGAGAACTTGAACCAGGGTTAGTTTGTCGAAACCTTAGGCGGTCTCCCTCACCTTTGCCAAGTACTTGGCCAGGTAAGGGTTGCTTACCTCGAAGTTTTCGTTGACCTGGTTAACGATTAGTTCGGAGTCGTTATAGACTGCCAACCTCTTGGTAGAGCACTCCTTGGCTAATCGTAATCCGGCTAATAGGGCTCGTATTCGGTAACATTGTTGGTTGTCGAGAAATTGAGTTTGAGGAAGTACTTCACCTCTAACCCGTCTGGGATCGTGAGGACCACTCCAGCGCCACTGCCGACGTCCGTAGATGATCTGTCTACGTAGAATATCCATTCCAAAACTTCATCAAGCTGTAACGTGCTTTTTGCGGGCAGTTCTTCGAGAACTGGGGTCGTGGTCTCAACAATAAAGTCAGCCAGAACCTACGCTTTTACAGCAGGTCTGGGCCGAAACTCAATGTCGAACTCGCCAAACTCCATAACCCATTTTACCAACTGTCTAGAAACGTCGAGTTTCTAGAGTATATTTTTCAGAGGTTTGTCTGTAAGGACCACTACACGGTGTGCCTGAAAATATGGCCTTAACTTTCGCGCAGAGAATATAAGTGTCAAGGCCAATTTTTATGCGCTCAAGTAGCAGGTCTCTGGGCCGGTCAATATTTTACTTACGTAGTAAATCGATCGTTGAGTGTCGAAGTCTTGGCGCACGAGGACAGAACTGAGGGATGCTTCCGACACTGCCAGGTAAAGATACAGATCTTTTCTGCCCTTGGGCGTCACTAGCAACGGCAAGCTGGCTAGATACCGCTTCAATTCATCAAAAGCTGTGTGTCAGTCTGCCGTCCATTGAAACCAGTTGGATTTTGTTCCTCTTAGGGTCTTAAAGAAGGGTTGGTACTTGTCGCCAAACTTTGTGAGGAAGTGGGACAGCGCTGCTAGTGGTCCAGTCAATCGATGGACGTCCTTTACGCTCTGCGGTAGAGCCATGTCTGCGAGGGCCTTAATCTTCTCCGGGATTGTCTCAATTCCTAGTTGGGAGACGATGAAACCCAATAATTTATCGGAGGCTACTCCGAAGACACACTTAGCCGGGTTTAACTTCATGAGATGCTTACGAAGCACCTCAAACGACTCTGTCAGGTCGCGGATATGGTCGCCGGTGACCCTGCTCTTGACGAGCATGTTGTGGACGTAAACCTCGATGTTGTGATCGATCTATTTTTCAAACAGCTTGTTGACCAGTCGTTGATAGGTTGCTCTAACATTTTTTAGTCCGAAGGGAATCACTTTGTAGTAGTAGGTGCCCTGATCAATTATGAACGAGGTGTGCTCATCGTCTTCTGAACTCATTCGGATCTGGTTGTAACCCGAATAGGCGTCCATGAAGCTTAGCAACTCATGTCCGGCTGTCGAGTTAACCAGCAGGTCGATCCTGGGCAAGGAAAAGCTATCCTTTGGGCAGGCTTTGTTAATGTCGATAAAATCGACGCACATCCGTCATTTTTCATTACTTTTCTTCATGAGGACAATGTTAGAGAGCCAATTCGGGTAGTGGACTTCTCTAATAAATCATGCGTCTAGCAGTTTCTTCGCCTCCTCTCGGATGGCGATCAACTTTTCTACGGAGTGGTTTCTCCGCTTTTGCCTAACGGGCTTTCGGCCAGGATCAAGCCCCAACTTGTGGACCATCACCTCAGCCGGAATCCCAGGCATGTTTGCTAGAGTCCACACAAAAATATCAGTGTTCTGTCACAGAAACGTGATCAACTCATCGCGCAGTGTTCCGAAGAGTAAGCTGTCGATCTGTACACACCTTTTCGGTTCCTTCGGGTTTAGTGGGACTAGATTTGTGACTTCGCCAGACTGTGCTTGCTGTAGGGTTTTCTTGTCTCGATGATCGAGTTTTCCCACTGTTCTAGCGTTGCCGTTAAGCGCAATCTGATACATGTAGCATGACTGCCCAGTAACTTGGTCACATAACACCTCTCCTACATCGTAAGGCGTTGGGAACTTCATCTTGATGTGTGAAATTGAGGTGACTATCCCGAATGCTGTTAAGCACGGTCTGCTTAATATAGCGTTATATACAGAGGGTAGGTT
>JAOVVI020005387.1:0-16564 GCA_028571085.2 Nepenthes alata
TCACTTTTTACCCCTTATAATTAAGAACTCTGGAGTTGACGACGGCTTTTGATGGTAATAAAAGTCGGGTCGTCACAGCATATCTCTTATGCCCGCTTATTTGATTATTAATTAATTCTACCTTTCGGAGGCTCTATGGTTTCCTCAACAGAATCTAGCCGATGCTCTTTCGATTTCACACAATCCTTAGAGAGTAAAGCCAATTTCAATAACTCAAAAATAACCCATTAAAAAAGATTGGCTGGGTCATTTCCTTCAAGTACATACATTCTCAAACTTTCCTTGCTATATCTTCAAACGGTCACCTACTAACTTCAAAAAAAGGCAGTCTCATTTTCTATTTAGACCCAATATTTGCCCTCATGTCGATCAACCTTGCTTGCCGTTCAGAAGGCAAAACCTAATTGCAGGGCATCGTATCCTTGAAATGTAAATTACACAAATATCCTCGAGTATCTTTATAACACTAAAAGGATTCCCACCATTGAATGATCAATTCTAAATCATCAGTTCCACTTATTCACCATATCAACCAAATGAAACAAATATTCTTTCTTCCAATCGAATACTTGTCTAACTACTTATCACAATTCCCAGTTACCGACAAAACTTAAACATCTAGCAGCTTGAATTTTATTGTCAAGCCAATTTATTCATTCCTATTGGACCATTCAATTTCTCACATTAGCTTGACTAAAACCCAGGGGCCTTACCGTCCGATAAACCTCAAACAAAATCACAGGGGTTCTCCTTTCTTTTTTTTGGTAAGTAAGTAAATTATATTAAAATATAAAAAAAGTACAACACTATGTTCTATTCCAAGTGTTTTGCAAACTTGGAGTAAGAACATAGCAACAAGGGAGTCACTTGAGACCATGACATAAGTCATGATAAAATAAAAATACAACAGAATCAGATCATCATGATCAATGACACCAGAGTAAAATCTCCTACTAAGTCATCAAAATATCGAATCGGCAACTAAGGCTATCGATGCAGCATACAACAGCAATCCAACTAATTAAAAACCGGCCGCCCAGACCGGGAAGGAGTGAGAGAAGACCGGTGTATCCTGTAGAGCAAAATATTCCACGTCAGCCAAGCTAGGTAACCAAACAGGGGAACCACATCGAAAACCGCAAAGCTTGCCAGTCAACAACTCATCACGACAATCCATCATTTTTTCCTGATGGCCGGTCAACTAGTCCCAAAATGCCAGTCAACTAGTTGTCTGGCTAACCTCCTTCAATTCATGCATCATTTTGTTGCATCATGTTGCATACCGCGCGAAATGCCAACCGGCCTTAAGGCAAATTCTGGGAAAAAAGCACACACAGTGCCTTGAGGCATATCAGACGAGGAGCAAACTGGCAATTTTACTACATTGGTATTCCGGAATTTACTACAGAAAAAGGCATATGGCCACGTCTGCCAGACGCCAAACCATCCGTGATGCCAAACCATCCGTAACACCAAACCGGGCAAAGAACATACTGGCAGTACATAACAGCAAACGTGCTAAGCGAACCGAATTGTCCACGTCAACGAATTGAGCAGGTTACCCAAACCGGGAGCGAGAGAGAGAAGAAACTGGAATGCCCACATGCCAGCACACCAGACTAATTTTCCATTCTGGCATTTCCAAGTATTAAGAAGCATTCCTGGTAGTACACAACATCTAACGTGCTAAGCAAATCGATAGTAGAACCATACTTGTTCTGATAGCGGAACCGGTTTGTAGTGATTCTTCACTTATCTTATGAATATCTCAATCTTAAGGACTCTCAATAATCAGGACATTAACTCTTTAGTTAACTACATTTTCATAGTTTGCCAAATATCATCATCGATGCTACTTGATTCTTCAAGATCACTGCCAATCTCGACACAACCTCAACATCAACTTTATTTAGCGGTCAAAAATAAGATAGCCAAATCTTTTCCTTCAACAGTTTCCTCTAATTTCCTCATTCACTTAGAAACTCTCCATATATGGCCTAATATGTCATTTATACTTAGAAAATACCTCATCGGTTCCATTACTTCTTTTACAATTTATCTGATAATTTAAAACCTACCATCCTAATTGTAACTCTCATCATTCTTTCCATGTCATCGATTCCAGTAGAGCAATTTGCCAACTAAATCGTCTTAATAACCCATCAAAGCTAATTTATTCATAAACCCAAACTGGGCATTGAAATTTATAATTCCTTCAGACAAGGATTGCCCCTCGGGGATTGACACCATCAGATTTTATTCTTAAATTTGAAATATATATAAACTTATTCCTTTGTCATCAATAAGCAGCTTCATCTTCTAGTTATCCCAAAATCGTTACATAGAGTGAAGGGTTCCCTTTTTAAAATCAGTTGCTCCCAGAAACATCCTAAGAAATGAGGTGTGACACTCAGAAATCCCCTATCCGCCTTACCATTTCTTAGCTCGCTGAAATTTACCTAGATGATCAAGAATCTTGATTACTTTCTTTAATAGCCCAAGCTCAGTTTATCGTTAATCCTAAGGTTGATTAACTCAACCACTTTCATCCTCGCTCAATTAAAAACAATTCCACCCAATCCTTCAACTTGTTTCGATTTGACTTGGCCACTAAGCCATTCGTCAATTTTTATCCTAAATCACTTTGGCCTTAGATCAGATCACCTTAAACTTAAGCCTAAAATTCAAACCGATCAACCTAGACATGAGGCCATCGTAAATCAATTTGATCATTTATCCTAATCATTAAGTCCAAGCTCAAGTCAATCCTATCTTATGCAAGCTAGAACACTTAGGATTTCCTAACCTAGCTTAACCAGTCTAGGTCTATCCCTACCTATTTGGTTGCTCAGAATCACTTTCTAAACTTTCACGATTCAGATCATTCCTAACGCATCTTATTTTGTCTGATACCATTTGTGACGGAACGGATCCTAAACCCTACAGGATCCTCCGTAAGACAGATTCAGAAAAGAAATTGTTTCTGCAAAAAATTTGATAGAGTTCTACATAAAATTGGAAAAAAATCCAAATATACAACCTATTTATTTACATCAGTACAAGGCACACAATTGTCCATAATACCACAGTTTTCCTACAACACGCATTCACAGAACCACAAGTATCATTCATGGCCTTAATTTAACAACCCTATCAACTATACCAGAATTCAGATAAGAAATGTCGTCTAGGACCTGTACAGAGAATCAGAAAACATATAGCGAAAGCAACTATGTAAACCTACGGAAGCATAATTTCTGTTCTACTAGTATACAAAACATATCACGGTTATTAATACATAATTTTCTTTATAATATTCTATGGAACATGCAGAACTATCAGATCTTCCAAAATACTTCAAGATAAATCTTTGAGACTTCACCGAGGCTCCAGAACCTTCCTTGCTAACTCTAACTAAGCCTGATCATCTAGTATCTTCTCTATTGCTTATCTTAAGGGGGTAAATAGTAAACAGTGAGCTGAAGCCCAGTAAGGTACTAAAATATGTAGAATATAATGTTCTCATGCATAACATAATTACCGATAAACAGTAACATGCACATAGTTCATGAGAAAAGCATGATTATATACAAACAGGTCTCAATAATCATCATTTATGCTTTCATGAAAAATATATATTCGCAAGAATAGGAAACTATGATATCATCAGGAAAACAGGAGCATTCATGAAACAAGGATAAAGCATAATGCTATTTAAACATGAGTTGGAATCATAAATCGTTGTAACTATGCTTCGATAATCATAAATCAGTAAAACATGCTTCGATAATCTGGAAAATAGTATTAGTTCTATAAATTCTAGAAAATTCATTTTTCTATCAGTAAAGGACCCCACTAGTAGACCCTACAAGTAGAGGGGGCAAATAATGGAGGATAGATTGCGTTCACTTCACACAATTTAAGGCCAGTACAGTAGTCCCTTCTGTGGGACATCCCTTCTCACAGGATTCAGTGTAGTAATGCTGGCCAGTAACAGTAATTACTCTATAGTTTAATGCCCTGAGGAAGGATGGATCACTTATAACTCCATGGTTAGAGTTATCCTCGATTACCACTATAACATTCTAAGGCATGTCAGAGAACCTAACCTTACTATAAATCAGTCTTGGGTCCTAATTAGCAGTATCAGTAACAATTTTCCTCTCATTTTCTTAACTTAAAACCATATTTAGTTTCAGAAATCAGTTAGAGTTTTATAAAAACTCTGCAGTCAGTTTCAAAATATATAGTAATAGTTCAAAACCCTTCAGTTTTGCTTCAAAATATACAGAAATAGTGAGTAACCCTTAAGATTTGTTTCAGAATATACAATATCATTCTAAAACCTTTTAGTTTTGCTTTATAAGTTCACAGTAATTTATCTGTATAAGTTCATGTAAAATTTTCATAAATAGATTATACTAGGAGCTTTATTTCAGTACAGATTAACATTTATATAACAGAAATTATGGGTAAAAATCATTAAAATGCATCATTTTAGTACCTAGGGTTCGGCCAAAATTATCGGACAATAAATGAACACTTAACATGCACATTTTCATGAAATTGATGTCAGATATTTTTATATATACATGTAAATATGAAATATGTCTGATTAATTTACAGAAATAACCTTTATTTATGCTGAACATGGGGAAATATGCTTTTAGAGTATAAATACAGTTGCAGAGATATTAAAATACTATAAAAATGGTAAATAACATCCGAAGTACACTTGCCAGTTGGAAAGGATTCATCACTCAAGCCTCTGTATAGAGAGAGATGCTCTCGTCCCTCTCTAGGATTTCAAAATTTTGTGGTCGGGATTAGGGTTGCTTGCTTGTTTCCACGCAGGCGTTGGCAACAGCCGGTCGCCTGGAGTGTCATCGTGCTTCTGTGGCCACTTGTAATCCTCTATTCCTGTAACCCAATGTTCGTGGATGAGCTCTGCTCATCTCATTTCCCTTAACTCTACTCCCTTCCCCAGCCCCAGATGCAAACTTCTTAGAGAATCTGAGGGCTATGGATCTCGACAAATGTCACCTGCAGTCGGCGACTGCTTCTTCTCTTTCTCCTTCTGCTGGTAACGCCGACAAGTGTAGGAGCTTGTTGTGAACTGGTTCATTGGCTGTCCTGGGACCTGTGTCGTCGTTTGTGGCCGTTTCCTCTACTCTTGCTGAAGGTCTTGCTTACTCAGACATGATTCCTGATGTGGTTCAGCCGAAGGAACTCTGTCCTCTGTCAGATGTTGTATCATCTGCCCCTGCTGCTGAATCTGTTAAATTACGATTGTCCTCTGGCAATGTGCTGTCTAACCCACAGGCCTCCTGGGCTTCTATTATTCAGAACACAGGTAGCAGCCCTTATTCTCAGCTTAAATATTTCCCTCCCCTGTCTATGGATTCAAAAGTTATGATCCTTTTTCCTCCTGCTGATGTTCTTCAGCAAAGCCTGAAATGGTGGGAGGTGACGCTTGTTGGGTATTTCATCGATAAGCTATTACATTTTCAGGCGGTCAACTCTATCGCTAGAAAAATCTTGGCTCGCTTTGGTTTATGTCATGTTGTCAGGGATAAAATTTTTTTTATTCTTTCACTTTGCATCTGTAGCTCAGATGAACTCTTATCTTGCTAATGGTCCATGGGCATTTGGTAGGAAAGCTCTCTTCCTCCAACGATGGACTTTGGGTATGTCTTTGTCTAAGGAAAATCATGAAAAGGTCCCAATTTGGATCACATTGACTAATGTCTTGGTTGAATTTTGGACCCCCTTAGGCCTCAGTTGGATTGCTAGTGGGATTGGAAGACCTATTAGGGTGGATCTCAATTCTGCAAGTATGGTGGACCTGCAATACGCACGTATTTGTGTTGAGGTGGTTGGTGATGATCCACTCCCCACAAAAATTAGATTGAACTATGGCAAGGACTCTAAAGCAGGTTCGGCTAGGGTGATTAAAGTTGAGGTCAAGTACCACTTGAAGCCAATCCGATGCGCTAGCTGTAAGAAAATTGGTCATAATCATAATCAAAGCATGACCAAAAGGATTTCCAAGCCAAATGGGAGGGCTCAACCTGCTTCCCCACCCCTGCTGGATATTGTGCATCTGCCCCTAACATCGGGCGCAAATCCCTTGGAGGTAGACGTATCCAGTTCCTGCTTGCCTGATCCTGCAACTGCTCCACGTGAGGCCTTGGCTGTTCTCATGGATCACAAGTCTCCTGATGGCTATGTTGTATCGGATAAATCTCAGGATAATACATCTAATGACTCTGATTTTTCCCTGTCCACCCTATTGCTGGCTGTTACACAACCAAAACATGACGATCAGGAGGGCTTTGAGTAAGATCCCTCTGCTGCCTACGGATACCCAACTACATCTCATCTTTCTACTCATGCAGACGACCATCATTTCCTGGCCGGAAATCCCATTCATGCCTCGATTTTGTCTGAGGTAGAACTTGAGTCCCGCTTCCCGAGTGAGCAGCCCTCTATCTATAGTGTAGACTTTGGGGACTCAACACCAAATTCTATCACAAAACTAGCCTGTAAGTACGCACAGGATGATATTGGAACCCTTGTTGCTAAGCCAAAGGGTTGCCTGCTTGATGGGCCTGACCTTGTCAGCCAAAGGGGTTCATTGGATGGTGTATGGGTGATTTGGGGACAGGAAACTCCTAGGACGATGCAGATTCTACAGGCTTCGGACAACCAATAGGCACTAGTTAGCAGGCCCTCAAATGCTTATGTTCAGGTTATGGTGGTTGAGGCAGATGAGGATGTTTCCCCCGATACAATGCTTCATGTCCTCTAGATGTTACTAGAGACAAAAACTATTTTGGAATATCTGAAGTCCTTCAGTCTGGATCAAAGGCTCCTTGTACTTGATTTTATGACTAGTTGTTGGCTATTTGTAACTGAAGAGACGAGGGATGCGTTCAAATCATCCTTTCCTCTGAATGAGGTGGATCAGTACTATTCTTCAGGTGCATTATTTGAAGCCATCAGATTGTTGGTGGTAGCAAAAACAACTCAACCACACATTGGTGCCTTATCTCCTGATGGGAAGAAGGCTGTTTTTGGTTTCCTAGCTACTCTGCTGAAAATGTTCTATGAATTCCCCAAATATAACTTTAGAAATCTGAATGAATTAGTTGCGGACCTCATTGCCACCAAGTGCTCACAACGGCAGTTTGATAAAGGAGTTTATGATGTGTTCTCTACTCATTCTCCTTCGAAGCAAGAAGGAACCTGGAAGCAAGAAAAGTCCCAAAGACAACAAAAATCTGCTTCTAAGAACTCTAAGGCTCCTCAGGAAAAAGTATTAGCATGAGAGCTGACGGAGAGTTGTCTCAATTTGAGGATGTTTGCACTGTGACGAGAGACTCTGAAGATAGCAAGGGATCCTTTGATACTTTGAAGGTGATGGCGCTGGAGTCGCTGACATTCATTTCAAACTTCCTGATCAATGGTTTGACCGGCGTTGGGCAAGTGGATTTCATGGCAGCATGGTAAGGATGAAATTTTGGTCAATGGGTTGAATGGTCGTGGAAGGGCCGACCTTTGGTTCTCCTTTTCTTGTCATCGAATTGACCGGCTTGGAAAAGTGTATTTTCCAAGGATGCATGAATTGAAGGGGGTTATCCGGTCAACTAGTTGATCGGCCATCTGAAGAAAAAAAAAGAGGTTAGGCCAGTCATCTGGTCGACCTGCATTTTAGGACTTTTGGTTGGTCAACATGTTGACCGAAAAACTTGCTTATTAGGATTGATGAGCTTTCCTGGGTGGGTTGGGCTCAGGCTGGTGGAATGGATGGCCTTGGTTCATGTTTTTGGTCAAAGGTTAGGCCAGAATTGAGGATTGGCTCTAGTGGAAGGGTCGATCGCCCATTCAATATCTGGTCAATGGTTTGACTGGTTTTGGAGGCTGTGGTGGTGCATGGCAGCATGGAACGAAAGAAAATGGATTGGACTTCGATATGATGGATTGTAGAGATGAGTTGTTGACTTGCAAGCTTTGCGGTCTGTGATGTGGTTGCCTTGTTTGGTTACCCGGCTAGGGTGACGTGGAGTATTTGGCTTTGCTGGACACACCGATCTTCTCTCACTCCTTCCCGGTCTGGGCGGCTAATTTTTAATTAGTTGAATTGCTATTGTATGCTACGTCTGTAGCCATTGTTGCCGATACGGTATTTTGATGACTCAGTAGGAGTTTTTACCCTGGTGTCATTGATTATGATGATTTGATTCTGTTTTATTTTTATTTTATCATGACTTATTTCATGGTCTCAGGGGACTCCCTTGCTACTATATTTCTTACTCTAAGTTGGAAAAACACTTGGAATAGAACAAATATGTTGTACTTTCTTTTATTTTTTAATACAATTTACTTACAAAAAAAAATACCCGGATCTTCCGTTATTTTTACCTGGATTGAAGTGGAATGGGCGGATTCCTCTTCTCCTCTTTTCCTTTCCCTCTTCTCTCTCGCGGGAGGCCGAAATATGGCTGAAGAAATGCACGCGGACATATATATATCCATTGGGGCGTTCGAGCGGAATGCTCCTTGAGCATTCCTCTCAGATATGGCAGCGCCTCGGGTGCTCGTCGAGCGCCCTTCAGGCACTGTGATGGACCAGATTATTCTCTATCGAATAACCTCCATCAATGGTAATACAAACTAAAGCCCATAATTAACCTATGGACTCTACAAAACTTTTGGCAGAGTTTGCTCTGCAATTAGACAAAAAACCGAAAATACAACCTGTTCAAAAGCATCATGTACAAGCACACATCTAAACAAAGGCTTAACAACAAGCCTACAACACACCACACAGGATCATAACTACTGCCATATCATCCATGGCTCCAATACAGTATTCCTATCTACTATATTAGATCTAGAGAGATGTCATCTAAATGAAACAAAACTTAAAATATCAATATTAACGCGGAAGCATACTAAATCATCAATCCTGCGGAAGCATAACAAAACCATAAAAATAACAACAATAAGCCACATCCATCCAGTGGCTGTTGACATTTCATTACAATGCTATGACCAAATCCTTTTCGCACTCGCCGTCCAACTAATCTCATCAAGCAAGCCTCTCCTTGCTCTAACTATCCGACGCCAGCTAAGTGTTCTCATCTGAAAGGAAAAACATCAACAGCTAGAGTGAGCTAACAGGTCAGCAAATATAATTATAAACACATCTCACAGGCATATACAAGAACTAAAACGGGGGAAGGATTCAGGTACTCTCCATAACACATGAAACAGGAGAGGAAACAGGAAACAACTGGAATCACTTGATTCCCACGGAATCACGATTACATTGATTGGTCATTAATCAGAATCATTTGATTCTCACTATTCTCACGGTTACATCTTGAACCACTGGGTTCACACGGTTCATATCTAGAACATTATTCATTTTTATTATTACATCGTCTTTGCGGACCCGGGCTAGTAGACCGTACTAACCAACGATGTGAGAGAACAAGGAAAGTAATGTGTTCACTACACATTCAAAAGCCACGGCTACTATTTTCGGTCGGCAGCACACAACCACTAGTTGCATCCATGCAACAATCACCGAACGACTACATCTCACAATGTAGTGTTCAACAGACACGGCCCACACCCCCGGGGACCAAGGCAATCCTCGTTCTTCCACAGTAGTTTTCTAAAGTGTACCACGAACATCACCCGCTCCACGAGCAACCAGAATACATGGCCAAGTATTCCTCGGGTTCACACCGCGATGGGCATGGTATGCTAAAGAATACTACCCCTAGAAATCAGGGTCCTAATTTTAAGATTAGTTCAACACTTGGAGAGGGAAATCCACACTTGCCACATACGGTCACAACACGAGAAATCTCATTCCCATCACAACATCTCCAACCGGGAGATCATTTCATAACACTCATCTCCATCCAAGAGATCACTACATCACAAAGCACAATGTGGATTCCCTTCCAGTCACTTCAAGGTTCACGACCTTTTGTGGGACTCAATTCCCTAAATTACAATCTGTGGGACTCAATTCTCTTAATCACGACATTCAATCCAAGTTCACGAGAAAGATTATATTCCTTACCTCTGATGATCACATATCACTTTGAAACCTCCGGGACTCATTCCCTTGCCTCCAGCACACGGATACACATTCGGAGCTTACTTTTATGTTTAAACAGTTAAACATTATATCAATAAAAATTATGAAGGCATAATAGATACATTTCTCATTTCAATTTGGGTGAACACATTTTGGAACATCCGGACGCCGTGAACAGTTCAATATTTGAAGATCGGACGTCCGGTGAATACGTACGCACAATTTGTACCCGAGATCTCACGTTTGGGTTCGGTTCAACTTAACATGATGATGGAAGCAGGAAACTTCCCTTTCATTTTCGGATGAACAGTAACGGGAAACTTTTAAGGCTCCCGGATGCCATGAACGGGTCAAATATTATGGGATCCAGCATCCGGTTGATATATACATACAATTGGAACACGGGGATTCATATTCTAGGGTCACTTCATCATTTTACGAAGGTGACAACATGCATTTTCCACCTTCTGTCTCGAGTGAACAGCAACAACGCCCGTTTAGAGGGCTCAGACGCCGCGAACAGGTCGAGACAAGCGAGATCAGACCCGCGGTCGACATATATACATCATTGGGACGTGGGGATACATTTTGAGGTCAATTTCATGATACATGGGTGGGAAATAGGAAATCCCCAAAATCTCATGGGTTAGGGTTTCGGTGAAACCAAACCGGACGAATTGGACACGATTCGGACAACTAACTGCATATTCTTGGACCTCACGGCATGGGTTTCAAGATTCTAACGTTCACGGTGGGTATTGACACAAAATACCCAATGAAATCAAACAAAACATCGAAAGAGAACGAGAAGTGAGTATGAGAACACTTGCCTCGACGCATGCTTTCACCTTTATACCTGGCCCACGGACGGATTTGAACTCCTGAGCCTCGTTCGCCCCTCTTCTCTCTCTAAATCTGTGCTCTCTCTCTCTAAAAACCCTAAGCCATCTGAAAAATGGAGGAGAAAGAAGCACGGCGTAGCTTTATACCGCGTCACCACTCGTGCTGCGCTCTAGCGGCCAGCGAGCGGCCGCGCCACTGGCTAACCACCGCTCGAGCGCACTCGAGCGGCTAGCCAGCGGTGCCAATTCTTGATTTTCTACTCGAGCTATGCTCGAGTGGCCAGAGGGCGGGGAGGGATTCTTGCACTCGAGCTCGAGCCACGGCTCGAGCGCCCAGCAGGTGCAAGCCCGTTGGTAGTGCTTCAGCAGCACGGATAAAATTTTTTTTCAATTTTTCTTCCGATACTAAACCTTATTCATTCTGTAGGATTAGTATTGATCATTAACACACTAATCACCTCATCATCATCAAGTTCTTAAATCCAGAACCTCACAGGCACTGTGTTCACAAATGTGCGCCTAGACAGTGCTTGAGCGGTCCTCGAGCGCACTTCTAATAAACTCCCTCACTCCCACCTCGTCTCGAGTGAGCTTCTAGCCCCACATTTGTAAAATGATGCCTCACCAGTGCTCGAGCTCTGATCGGGCGCTCGTCGGGCGCACATTGAGCCTGCAGCACAAAAATATTTTGTTTTTTTCCATCTGGGAACCGATTCAACCCTCCTAACCCAATCCCTCATATCCTTAGACCATAATTTTTATTACATAACCTTAATACATGCTATGTAGATGGCCCCTTGATAATACTAGCTCACAACCTTAAATCATGTGAGGTATCATGATCCTTCGTTATTCTCCCGCACCTTTAGTTAGTAAGGCTTACTGATCCTAATTCAAAAAAATGAATAATTATGCATAAATTATATCCCAAAGAGAAGTAAATTATATTCCAAATCATATTTGATCATTTTCTTGTTTATGCATTTCTTTCATGATTATATATCCTTCTACTTCACCTTGCTTATATTGTTTACTATTTTTTGAATATGATGTACTTGCTCAGTTGTTATCTCAACCTTACTTCTTCTTCCCTTTTAGATGAGCACACTATTATGCCAACCAAATCTGAGTAGGCCATAGATGCTGGGTAGGCAGTTGGACTTGGTGTGATGAGCTTTTGGGACTTAGCTTACAGTTTTTGTATGGGATAAGGAACTTGTATATTCCATTTTGAAACTTACAGTATTATGTATGCAATTGTGATGGATATATAGTTTAGTTTTTGCTGTATAATTATGGTTGTAGTAGCTTCCACAGGTTTCTTTTATGGCTGTAATTGGTTACCCAGTTGGCATCTTTTATGAACTGGTGTCATACCTAAAGTTATGATGCCGGCACAATATATTATTTAATTGTGTCTGTAGGGATTCTATGATGCGTAGTTTGTGTGTTGTGGTTGTGGTCTAGGATTTTGTACAGGTTGTGTATTTGGCAGATGTCCATTTTTTAGACAAAATTCTACCATATATTTGAATGATTTTAAAGTCCGTCACATTCCTCTTTCATTTCTTTGCACTTTGGTTATATTTTTTATGGTATCCTAATTCCAATACCCAATTAAGTTTATATCTTGTGTTACCCATAGCTTGAGCATGCATTTATGTTTATTTTATGTCTGATTTTTTAGTTTTGACCAGTTTTTGAATGTGAAACACTAACCCCACCCCTCGAACAATTTTACTAATCATTTTGGGACTTTTACATAAATTGCTATAGAATATTATTACCCATGCCTCAAACATGTTAATTTATCAATTCAATGTCCGATTTGGTAGCTTTATGAGAGATTATGCTCGCCGAAAATCCTAACCCATGCCCCTTTTGATTTTACCCAAATTATTTGTAATTTATGCATGATTTCACTTTAGAAATTTGTAAACCTAACTTTATGGATGTGGGTACTCCATATATTTGGTATTTATGTACATATATTTTATATATGCTAATTTTATGTATACTAAAATATTATCGGATGCGAATAGTAATATTTAACCACATGTACGTTAAATATATTAACTTGTATATGCTCCAAAAAATATGTCGCATGCATCTATGAAGGGATTTATCGTTCAAAAGCTCTAAAGTTATATTTGGCTTATGGTGATAATAATTTTTATTTTTCTCATGCTTTATATTGATCATACATATAATTTAAGTCATGTGAAGATTTAAACTCATAAGAAATATAAAAATTCTGTAAGTATATGAAAGGAATGCAACAATTTGATTTGTTTATGATTCATTATCATGGAGTGAGAACTTTGAGAAAGATGTTTGGGTGACCTTCCCTTAAAGAATAAGAAATTGTGAAACATGGACCACATATTTATAATTCAGAGGATAGTATTCTCTAGCATGTTGTGGATATTACAGTGAAAATTCAAGTATTATTTTGGCTTTGTTCTGTTGTGGATGATTTTCTTGGCATTACTTAATCTATTATAGTGGAAGATCGTTGTCTACTAAGAGCCACGTGCAGCTAATGCTTCGTCTACAAAGATTATATGTTGATGACTTAGCTCTGAGTCTTGAATAGTAGGAGATGGCTTTTGATTGTATAGAAGCAAATACAATCTAGACTACGATCATCGCTCCTTTGGTCATTAAGGCCTACTTGCCCTGATCCACAAAAATAATTAAATTTCTGCATGTTATAGAACCTAAAGGAAGAATAAGAAAAATTAGAAAGACAAATAAATTTTACAAATGTATTTATTCGCGTTTCATATTTATGCATCTTCATTATGCTCTTATATCCTTCATCTACTTTATTTTGCATATATTGTTTATTGTCATTGATTATATTATACATGTTTGATGCGTACCTGGATCCTACTTCGAACAGATTCGGATTCTTCTGGGCTGACCCGATCCGGCTCCATTCACTGAGTGCGGGTCCTGCACACCACTAAAAAGAACAAGAGGTCAGCGTTAACGGCGGAAGGTAGTCCCACCGATAGCACTCCGACGCTCAAGTCAGTAAACAGCCTTTTGAAGGAAGAACTGAAGGTTGAGGATGAAGCGTGGATCCAGATGTAAGAGAGACGCAGCGCTGCTCTTGTATCTGGATGGTGGGAAGGCAGTGAGCGATCGTGAGGAGTCGCTCGATGCCTTGGAGATGATGGTGGTTCAGTAAGCTTCTGAGAGAGAGCTAGTTAGAATACTTAGAATGTTTCTTGATGGTTGAAAGTCTGTCCACCAGTTCGCCTGTCTTAGAGAGTCCTTGTGAGCTTGTTTCAGAACGTGTTTGTGATCGTGTTTTAGCGCGTACCCAGAAAGAAGGTTATGGGGTTGATTTATGGGAGAGGGGGTAATCCTCCTTCTTTGGAAGGCCGGATCCCCTCTTTCTACCGTGGCTAACCTGCCTTCTGGGGCAGACGCCAGTTGCCATGGTGGTGGGATAGTTTCCTTTCGTGGCAGCCAACAGCTTTTGAGATTATTTCCTTCCTTCTTCAATTGTTACCGTTGGGCTGTCTTGGCGGGCAAGGTACTGGGAAGATCTGGCGCCTTCCTTATTTGGAGAGCGCCAATCTTGTCAGTATCCTTTTAGGATCAAAGAAGACGCGTGGAAAGCTGTGGTTGGCTGCCGGAGGAGATATGGGCCCAACAGTGTAGGCGTATTACTGTAGAAAGGCGCTATTGGGCCTAACGCGCAAGGAGAAGGCGGTCAACGCTTGACCGCCAGAGCGTCGTCCGCCTTCATGGGGAGCGAAGGGAGCTCCGCCAGCGATCTGCTGTTGGGCTGTAGGCCACAGAGGAATGGGCCCATTACTGTAGGAAAACTGCCAAATGCCCAACTTGGCCTCGCACAGTGGTCAACGTTGAGTTGACCGCCTGCGGACAAGTTGGCCGCCAAAGTGGTCAACGCACGTTGACCGTTTTGGCTACTGGGATTTTCAGTTTCTGGGCCCGCCTTCTTTAGTCGACCGTAAGAATGTTGACCGCTCTGTTTGGGCATCTGTTGACTTTTTGTTTTAAGCCGACCCATTATTTGTGTACTCATCACAAATATTTCTTTAAATATTAATTCTTCTAACATAAAATACACTTTATAAACCCCTTTTTAACATTAGAATCGGTTGATACCTTCGTATCATGCTTCTCTCACTTTAATCTATACTCCTTAACAATGCATATGATTAGAAATTGATTTATAAACTATTTATTTTTATGTGTATTATATAATTAATATACAAAAATTTAAGAATAAGGTAAACAAAAAATATCTTAGATATATCAATTTCAAGTGATTTATATTTCATTGCAATGTCACATAATTTTATAATGTCTTCAGATGTGCCACTAAAATCATTATACTTTAAAGACACAATTTTTAATATTTGGGTGTTGACAAGTAATTTATCAAAATTTAAAAGTTATATTCCTCAATTATAATAACAAACTCTTTAATAAATTTTAAATCAGTGATAGAGTCTTTAATATTGTAGCAGATATGATTTTATATAAGTAATAAATTTATTTTATTAGACCGTTCAAATATTTTTTTTTTCTAATATATTTGATTTCATCAAAACAAGTAGTACAAAATCCATATCCACACATTATAATTAAAATGCTATTTTATCCTTTCATTTAATAAAATTTAAGCAATTAAATAAAGAAATATTAAATATAGATTAGGACATGATTACAAAGAGTAATACTACAAAATAATAATTATACAATTAATATACATGCTAAAAAATCATGTTAATTTTGTCTAAATTTACTAACTCACATTAGTAAATTCAGTAAATAAATCAATAAATAAAATTATTATTTACTTTTTTTTTTATAACAAAACTAATAAAATTGAATATGATATGCAAAAATAAATACAGTAATAAGAATTTAATTTAGACATTATACATATCACCATTTTTCATCCAACCATAAAACTTTATACAATGCATTTCCTTTGGAGTCAGGTTATTATTTAATATAACAAAATATAATATTATATAATGGTAAATATAAGGTTCTTTAATATAATTTTACAGTAGATATATTAATATTATGGGATGTTTGGCTCATTACCATAATATTAACAAAAATATTTTATCAACTTTTTGCATTCTACATAATAAATAATTTTATAATAAATAATTTAAATACTAAATAAATATATATATATATATTTGACAAAATCAACATTATTTATTTAAATAAAATATCATGCCTTCCTACCGGCCGCGCATTTTTTCCACCTTTTTTAGGCAATTGCGCCGGTTCGTGTAAGGCATACACAAAATATTTTTCTTACAAGATTCTTAATTAATTTCTCATCAAATAATTAAATAAAAAATATATAACGATAACATATAAGAAAATCATGAAAATGAATATAAAATAATTTTTTTAATATTATTTATAATTTAAATTATAAAAATAGATTTGATGCGTATCTGGATCCGACTTCGAACAGATTCAGATTCTTCTGGGCTGACCCGATCCGGCTCCGTTCGCTGAGTGCGGGTCCTGCACACCACTAAAGAAAACAAGAGGTCAGCGTTAACGGCGGGAGGTAGTCCCACCGATAACA